>VMDR010006381.1:0-45839 GCA_007922815.1 Macrotus californicus | reverse complement strand
CCCACCCACTCCCCTGATAACCCTCCATGTGATCTCCATTTCTGTGATTCTGTTCCTGTTCTAGTTGTTTGCTTAGTTTCTTTTTGTTTCTGTTTTAGGTTCAGTTGTTAATAGCTGTGAGTTTGTTGTCATTTTACTGTTCCTACTTTTGATCTTCTTTTTCTTAGATAAGTCCCTTTAATATTTCATATAATAAGGTGAGCCCTGGGTTTTAAAGGGCAGTAGTTGCCCTGGTCAGGTGGCTCAGCTGGTTGAAGCATCATCTGGTGGTTGCGGGTTTGATCCCTGATTGGGGCACATGCAAACGATTGATGTTTTGCCCTCACAACGATGCTTCTCTCTCTTCCTTTCTCTCTGAAATCAATGAAACATATCCTTGGGTGAGGATAAATAAATAAATGATGGCTTAGGAGAAATTGTGCTCTTAGAGCTGATGAGACCCTGCCTGGAGTGGGCAGGGTAGGAGCAGCCCTCGCTAAGAGGTCTCAGGGCCAATAGAAGATGGGTGGGGATATAATACTTTGTCTCTTTCCTTAATTCAACTGGGACTTAATCCAGTTGGATTCTGTGTGTGCACGCGTGTGAGTGTGCATGCGTGGTTCTCCATCCTGTCTGTACTGCCCAAGAAGCCCTGCAGTGTGGCAGTGCAGCTTGGGGAGAGAAGCAGGCACGTGATATCTACGAACCCGGGAATGTATGGGTTTTGTTTCAATTTCTGATGTTATGGACTATAAATTGAACCTTTGCATATTTTCACTTTTATGTTAACGCTTGTTCTGCAGACCCTTTTAAATTATTTCTGGCTAGATTATTCTTGAGTGTGCACCAGTGGTGTCCTTCCAACAGTCTGTTTTCCTTTGTCAAAAAGGACAATAAAGCTATTCCCACAAGTTGCAACAGATTGTAACCACCTACCAGCAGGCCGGCCCTGAGACCTGCAGGGGCTCTTCAGAGTCAGGAAGAGGAAGTGCATTTACTGTACTTGCATTTGATGATTCACATTGCCAAGCATCATAAAAGAATAAATAAACTATGTTATCCAAAGAAATGTTATTGTTTAAGCATGACATTCAAATGTAATTTGAATGCATCCCTGGATACAGCAGTATTTTCTCTCCAACTGGAAAAAAAATTGTTTTCCTTTGTGTGCTAAATCAAATTCATTTATAGCACTCTAGTATATTAACACAAAGTTCATAAGCTGTGGATCGCTCAAGAACGTTCAGGAAACATTCACAGAGTACCTACCACCGTCTAGGTTAAGGGTTCCCAGGTGAATACACAGTATCTACCCTCAGGGAGCTCGGAAGCCCGTTGATAAATTAGACAGCATTAAGTGATAAATATGCGTAATAAATGCTCCGGGAAGACAGTGGAAGGGTGATTAATTCTGCCTGAGGGGGTGGAAGAGACTTTGCAGAGGAATCTTTGATCTATGATTAAAAGATAAGTAGGTGTAACCATTAAGGTAAATAATGCTGGCTAGTGGGACAGATGAACTCCCCGCACTCAGTGGCTTAACACCAGAGGAAGTTTTGTTTTGTTTCTCATTCAGGTCAGGCTAACAGCCCAAAGCAGGTCAGCAGTGGTGGAAAGTGGCCCTCTGCTTCACAGAGTATCTTGGGGTCCCTGGGTCCCTCCCACTCGTTATCTTACCTTCTTCCAGATCCTCGGAGTAAGAGATCTGCAGGTGGAAGTTATTACGGGCCAGACTAAGAAGTGGCTTCACATTGTGTTTGCACGGTCCCATTCACACACTCAGACACATGGCCACATCCAAGTGCAAGGGGGATGGAACTGTAGTGCAGCATATGTCCAAACAAAAGAGGGAAAACATAGATATTAGTAAATACTAGCAATCCTGGTGCAGCAAAGTTGTTTTTTTTTTAGGCTAAAAAGTAAGACCGGGCCCTGGCCAGGTGGCTCAGGTGGTTGGAGTGCTGGCCAGTACACCAAAAGGTTGCAGGTTTGACCCCCAGTCAGGGCACATACCCAGCTTGGGGGTTCGATCCCTGGTCTGGGTTCGTACAGCAGGCAGCCAATCGATGTTTCTCTCTCACATTGATGTTTCTCTCTCTTCCTTCCTCTCTCTCTAAAAAATGAACACAAACATATCCTCAGGTGAGGATTAAAAGAAAGAAGGAGAGGTAAGAGGTAAGCTGCACAGTCAGTAGAGAAGAGCACGGGGCACACACAGCAATACGAGTTTGAGAGGGAGGAAGCCCCCCTTTTCGCTCAGTGTGCAGTCTGGCGGGGAGGGTGGGTCAGCGAGAAGTGAAACCAGAAATAATACAGGCGGACTCTAAAAGGTCAGAAATAACTGAGAAACTTACGGGTTAGAGTTCTCCATTGTTGTTTTTACACTATAAGTAAATATTAATTGATTTACTGAAATTTATTTTTGAAATAGGTATTATATGTGTTAATTCACATCTGAGGCATTGTTTTGATAATGCAGTTTTTAAAAACTTAAGCTTTATTTTTTTCAATAAGATTATAATCTTCTTGAAGGTAAGGGCCACATTTACACTTCATACATTTCCCTATAGTTTCTCTAAATGACTGAGGTACAAAAGTGTTCAGTCAGTGTTTCATTAATTAGCTGATAGTTTAGTAATAACTTTACAAAAATTGATTTTAATTCAGAGGGTTAGGGAAGTAATGTTACTATCCTATGGTACTATATCTGCATAATTCAGGAGTTTGTACTGACTAGCAACTAAAGGGCATTGGTGTATCATGAAATTAAGTGTGTTAATTGCCCGTATGTACAAGGCTTGGAGTTGGGACCTAACAGTGAGAAAGAGTCTTTGTTTTCTAGGTATTTAAGATTTCAGATTTTTTTAAAAAGTACAACTGTCCTTGAAAATCTTTATGACATTTTTGAGAGTACTCTATTTGGTCCTATATCAGAACATGTTTGGTTTAATTTAAAACAAAATGTCATTTTGTTTCAAATTAGGAAACATTTAAAATAGACATGGGAGTTGCATCTCCCTGAAAACGGCAGACTGATGGAACGCTCAGACGCACGCAGGGCTGGCAGGTGTTTGACAGAAACAGTCGACGCTCCGGCCAGTTCACTTGGTTCGTTCCCGGCCATGGTCCTTAAGCTTAGTCTCAATGTCTCTTAAATGGAAGCTTCTAACTATAATAAATGGTTATGCCAAGCTTTGTTATGGTTTGTAATGTGGATAAATATTTCCTCTATACAAGAAGCATTGTCACTGGTGACTTGTTGAAAAATTGAGGGCTGCCAGTGAGAATGACATTCTAGCGTTCTCTCCATGCCTATGACATTGGGCCCCTTGGATTTGTGACATGCTTACCTTACGTTCCTCATTATGGCTCTTTATTTGAAATTGCAGCAGGGTTAAGTCACCTTAGATTTCATTTCCCACCACTGGATCACAATGTAGACCTTAAGCTGGTGACACATGTCATCAGCTCTTTCAAATTATATGTCAAACTCAGAAGCAAATTTGCCAAGTTTATAAGTGAGGGAAATTTGATGCAAAATCCAGATCTATTCACTTTAACTCAACAAACTGTGAACGGTTTCTCCTTGGGCTTAATGAAAGCACCACTCTCAACCGATAATCGGATATTATTCCATCTGTGGAGCAGCTACCCAAGAGCCAGTCAAGAAAATCAGGAAGTATTAACTCCTCCCCCTGAGGGTCTTACCTTGTAGGGATGGAGGACATCATGGAGGAGGTGACTTTTGAGCCAGGTTAAAATGGAAATAATGAAACCCAGCACTCAGTGGTTGCTCCATGGGCTGCACACTGCCCTATGGAGGAAAAGATCCCGAATACAGCTTTACCTTGAATTTCTGAAGTGTGTGCACTAGGTTGGGGTTTGGGTGGGTGCAGAATGCAGAATTTAGGAAGAAGAATAGTTTCTCCAGGTATGCTGTGAGTTCTTCTGTCCGTACTTTGGTGCACCCCTAAACAGTCACATCTCTCCTAGTTGCCCTAGTCTCCTTCCTCCTCTGGGTGCTTTAGTTTTCTTGGTCTTCTGTTTTCCAGTTCTCCTTCTCCTTTTCATTGTAGTTAGAGCCGATAGAGCTAAAATTGTTCCATCACGGAACACACAGTACAGTTGGGTGCAACCCCTCCCATGTCCCTGCCTTAGAATCTGGTAACGAACTCCGGCGGATTCCTGAGGCTGCGTCTGTGATTCGTTCTCCATTGCTCATGTAGATAGTATCTTTATTTTAACTTAAAATCTTTTTTTTAATCAATGCTATCCCCCACCCCAAGCAGACTACTATATAAATATCTGAAGATAAAAGAGAATAAAGTTACAGCAAACAGGATATTTTAACCTTTATTGATTGAAATCAGTCTCCCTATTACTTAAGAAGATGACTTACAGTTCATCGCCTATGTTCTTTTAATGGTCACATCTAAAGAATTTATTTTAAATTCTCACTGGTGTCTGTGGTTTGGTGACTTAACCCCTTTTTCCCCAGTCTTTTGCTGACTCTAGGAAACTCGATGGCAGTTTGTATCATTCAAGACTGATTTAGGTTGGCATCCCTTTGGCCATCTCTAGGCATGCTGGCACCATGATCTGATCTAGCAGACTTGTTTAAAGTTGTTACTCAAAGGCAGGTTTGTGTCCTCAGAACTGTACGGGGAGTGTCAGTCCTGGGTGGACTGTGGGTTGACAGGACAATAAGCCAGCTGAGACAAGGTGCATGAGGAGGGGCCGCCTCCTTCTCCCAGTGGGTTATACCCAAGCTCAGCTTCCTACAAGCCTTTGGCTTCTTCCTCTTGATGGGTGGACTGAGCATCCAGACACTGGCTTTCCTGAGTGTTCTATAAAGAGCTGGCACCCTGCTTTGTCGCTGCCTGGCGTTGGACACTGACGAGGCTGCTTCCCATGCTCGCCCTATAAAATGAAGGTGTGCAGGGGAGCACCATTTCTCCACTGGAACTCAGTCTTAAACTGTGGCAAGAGTAGCACCCTGCCCCAGGATGCTTTTCTGTGGGATGATGAAAATGTCAAGGGTCCCCTTTATTAGGAAAATAAAGCTTGTTCTTAAATTCATGCCCTATAATGTTGTAGAGTTTTTTCCAAATCCTTGTGCTCCACAGGTGGAATTCCCCTGGAATGACCGTACTGGGCAGAAGACAGTAAGCTGATATAGTCGCCTGTTAGGAGAGGGAAAAGGCGTGCACGTACTCCGTGGTGTAGACAAGAGATGCACAAATCGAATGCACTGTCTCTGCGTTGTCGGGCGTGCTTTGTGGGGTGATGGCATCCAGAAAGGACACCTGTCCCAGTGCTTGGTTGTCTGCCTGAAAGATGAGAGGAGGTTGAGAAAGGCAACACCCGTGAGAAACCTGGTTTTATATTAGCTAAGACATGCATTTACTAAGGTAGAAATTTATTTCTCTCGCATGTACCCGTCTGAACATAAGCAGTCCGTGGTGACAGGGACCCAGGATCCTTCTGCCCTGCTGCTTTCTCATCCCTGGGGCATTGTCTTCACCCAGGATGTCTCACCACCATGCTGTCTGCATTTCAGCCAGCAGGAAGGATGAAGGGACATCCAGAAGATGCACGCATCGAATCTGCTCACATGATTTGCTGCAGGGGAGGCTGGGAAATAAGTCATCCCCACTTACCCCAGATGGCAAATTTGCCGGATTACCTCCACAGGAAATCTGACTGCTATATAGTAGTCAGTGAAAAGGATTATACTTTTATAAAATTGGCATCTTAGGTAGAGTCAGTAAAACACAGCAGAAAATATACAAATGGCTTACAGAAATCTCGGAGGACAGAAATAGTCCATCAATCTTCCCATAGATAAGCTGTTGCCTAATATGTGACTGAGAAAAGGCAAGAAATCTGGGGTGAGTGGCAGGGTAAAAACCACTGAGAACTGAGTTCCTTTCGTAAAGCTACTGATGAAACCATGCAGAAAAGCAAGTGCACCAGTACATGGTGTCGCTCATCCCACATTTGCTCCATACCTAATAGGTGCCAGATATTGTGTTAGGAATTAAGAAAATGAGGCTAAAGAAGACATAGTTTTTTGTTCTCGAGTAGCTTGTGTTGTAATAAGGGAGACAAACATGTAATTAAAATATTGTAATGGATAGACCCAGATAAAATCAGGGGGTTCTCTAAAAGAGGGAGAGAATGAGAAGAATGGACACTGGTAGGCAACCAGCAGTCTCTGATACAGTTGACATAGTAATTAATTGATGCAACAAAAGTTTATTAAGTGTCTGCTCTGGGGTCATACTAGTTATCCACCATCTAACCACCGTGTATGCAAAATGAAAAGTCTGGGGTGTGTACCAATAAAAGTGGACTGGACACACTATGTACAGTATACATCTTTCCTAAAATGCAGGTCTTATCCACAGACTTTGTAAAAATTACTTTTAAATGATAGTAGCAATCAGATTGGAACAAGAATATCAAACGACCCAGGAGCATCTAGATGGGAAAAACCACAAGGGAAGTCCCCACAGCCAAGACACAGCAGACCGTTGGTGGGTTCAGGGCTGGACACTGGGCACTATGAAGCAAAGAGATTTCATTTTTCTGCACAACACAGGTGGAACTGAACCTGACGTCTTTCTGGATTCTAAGGCTGCTAGGCTTAAAGCAATGTTGTCAAAGCAACTTGTGGTTGATTACTGATGGAACTTGGGGAAACTTGCCGTCAACAACCTGGAGGGAAGGAATGTGTGGCTGCCAGTTAAGTAAAGAGAGTTAAGTAAAAAGGCAGATAGACAATAACAAATGCCATGGAAACACATGAGATGCAGAGATTACTGTTGCCTGTATTTTACAGAGGAAGCTGAGCCACAGAGACTTAAATATGCCTTCGAAGACTGTACAGTTTTAAATGGAGATGCCAGGATTTTCACCCAGCAGTCTGGCTCTACAGTCCTTGCATGAGTAGTTGATATTGATGGCTTAGAGCTGTGAAGTTGTAGAATAAGAATGCAGGGGTTATGTGTGTGGGTTACGTGTATATAGGGGTTTCATATATATACATATATATATATGAAATGGATATGTACATACACATATTTACATATAAATATCCTTCCTCTTTTTAAAACTTTTTTATTAATTTGAGGGACAGAGAGAGAAACATCAATTTTTGTCATTCTCCTTATTTATACATTCATCGGTTGGTTCTTGTATGTCCCCATACGGGTGATCGAACCCACAACCTTGGCATATCAGTATGACATTCCACCCACCTGAGCTACCGGGCTGGGGCTCCTTCTTCTTTTTTATAATTTTAAAACTTTAATTGAATATGAATTATAGCTTATTATGTTCAAAATATTATTGTAACCCCTATTTCCTTCTTTTGGAAATTAAACCAAAGATCAAATATTTATTGAATGTTTCTGAGTGAGACTCTACACTTCCCCAAGTCCTCAAGACGACCCTAAAAAAAACCTAACCAGTTACAGTCAAACCAGCTTATCAGTTAAGAGGTCAGGTCTTAAAAACATCAACTTGGCTCTTGCAGTGTATAAGCTTTTGCTTAAATCTAGCTAAACTTTTACTTGTATGGTTTTTCTTACTGTGTTTGCCCTCCCACACAATTTCCATCCACTGCTGTTCAAATAGAAAATTCCTTTTAAAACTGTTTTATTTTTCTTCTTGGGCATAGAAAGCATAGAAATGAGAAAATGAGAAAGCATAGAAAAAAATGCGTCTTTTGATTCCTGTTTACCAGAGACAATTTAAACTTTGGACCCCTGCCAAGAACATACAACTTGCCTGATTTTAGAAGCTTTTACCGAAAAAAATTCTTTCCCTGTGCACAGGTGCCTCTTGGCCTTCAATTTATACCGCCCCCTCTTTTTGTTCTAGTTTCAATTTTTAAATAGCTTATACAGCCAAATAATCTGGGTATAATTTTATTCTTATCCCTTATATTCTTTCTAGTGATCATTTTAAGTTTTTTTATAGTATAGAATATATAACTTGTTAACTTCCTTCTCAGCTCACTTCTTTCCAACATCCAAGTAATTGTGTTCTTTCAGCTTTTCTAATCCTAAATCCAATGTACTGCTCTATCTATCCATGCTCTTTCTCAAAATCATGTGTAATCTAATCTCAGTGAGTCTGCTTAGCCTGTCATCACCATTATTTCCGTAAGTCAGATGAAGATGGTTTAATGAATTATAACACTGTTTGGCCCATGAGTAGATTCTAATAATTTATTGTTCTGCCAACAGTAGTCTTCAGTGGGGAGGGACAATACACACTTGGAAGCCGTCCCTCTTCAAACATAACTCTTTCCTGTAGACTACCAGTGAGAAATTTATTTGGATTAACAAATACCCATCAAATGTCAATCATTGCTGAGAATGTCATTCCAATCAGCCTCTCATGCCTTAGTGTGTGAGGTACTACTTTAATGAGATAATCATATTCTTTTTCTCTAGATTCCTAATTAAACTCAGTCACAGTGACATAGACATATATGATGCAGGTATTTTGAGACTTTCCAGGGAAGTGTCTGAGAGCTGCAGAAGTTCCCGTTGAGAACCACAGGAGGGCGCTGAGGACCAGAGTTGGGAAAGGCGTGTTACTTCCCCGTGCCTTAGTAACTTAGTAATAGTTTCCATGCCCTCTTGTAGCATGAACCATTTCCTCAGCTCTCTAAAACAGTGCCTCTCAAACCAGAATGTGCGTGTGATTCATATAAACTGCTCGTAATAAACTGCACAATCTGATTCAACAAGTGTGGGCTGGAGCACCCAAGACGCTGCATCTCTGACGAGCTCCCTGCCAAGGCTGAGGCTGCTGGCCTGAGGACCATTGTTTGAGTAGTGGGACTGTAAAATACCCAGTGTCCATGGGAAGCTATGGAATGGGTGTTCTTCCATTTCTAAATTTTCTTTTAGCTCTTCTTACAGAGATTTATTTTTCTTCTAAGTTCTCTCAGCAGCAATATTGTATTTTTGAAGTATCTTTGTTTTTAAGTATATTTTATTGATTATGCTATTACAGTTGTCCCAGCTTCTTTCTCCCCTTTATTCTCCCCACCCCCGCCATGTACCCTCCACCCTCCAGCATCCCCCCCCCTTAGTTCATGTCCATGGGTTGTACATATCAGTTCTTTGGCTTCTCTATTTCCTACACTATCTTTATCCTCCCTCTGTTTTGTGCCTACCAATTGTGCTTCTTATTCCCTGTGCCTTTTCCCCCATTCCCCCCTCCCCCATGCCACTGATAACCCTCCATGTGATGTCCATTTCTGTGATTCTGTTCCTGTTCTAGTTGTTTGCTTAGTTTGTTTTTTTTTTGTTTGTTTTTTAGGTTCAGTTGTTGATAGTTAAGAGTTTGTTGTCATTTTATTGTTCATAGTTTTTGATCTTCTTCTATTTCTTAGATAAGTCCCTTTAACATTTCATACAAGAAGGGTTTGGTGATGAGGAACTGCTTTAACTTGACCTTACCTGAGAAGCACTTTATCTGCCCTTCTATTCTAAATGACAGCTTTGCTGGATAGAGTAATCTTGGATGTAGGTCCTTGCCTTTCATGACTTTGAATACTTCTTTCCAGCCCCTTCTTGCCTGTAAGGTTTCTTTTGAGAAATCAGCTGGTAGCCTTATGGGCAATCCTTTGTGGGTAACTGTCTCCTTTTCTCTTGCTGCTTTTAAGATTCTCTCCTTATCTTTCATCTTGGGTAATGTAATTATGATGTGCCTTGGTGTGTTCCTCCGTGAGTCCAATTTCTTTGGTACTCTCTGGGCTTCCTGAAAGTCTATTTCCTTCACCAGATTGGGGAAGTTCTGCTTCATTATTTTTTCAAATAAGTTTTCAATTTCTTACTCTTCCTCTTCTCTTTCTGGCACCCCTATGATTTGGATGTTGGAATGTTTAAACTTGTCTCAGAGGTTCTTAAGCCTTTCCTCATTTTTTTAATATTCTTGTTTCTTCATTATGTTCTGGCTAAATGTTTATTTCTTCCTTCTGCTCCAAATTGTTGATATGAGCCCCAGTTTCCTTCCCTTCACTGTTGGTTCCCAGTATATTTTGCTTTATTTCACTTTGTGTAGCCTTCATTTCTTCCTTCATTTTGCGACCAAGCTCAATCAATTCTGTAAGCATCCTGATTACCAGTGTTTTGAATTCTGCATCAGATAGGTTGGCTATCTCCTTGAAGCAACAAGATTTCTGATGTTTCTTTTCCTTCTCTCTCTCTCTCTCTGTCTTTAATTTAGTAAGCATGACAACCAGCAAATCCTGTAAGAGCAAAATTTGTCTTTTCTTATGACTGGATGGTCCTTCATATGATGCTAATTTTGTGAAATGTTCTAGGCTCATACTTTTGAGATCTAACTTCAAATGAATAAATTTACCCTTCTTTAATTTTAAATTCTTAATACAAAGTCTGTCCAGAAAAAGTTCAGCCATTGTTAATATAACAAGAATGGTTTGTGGTGACATTGATGTAACCTGGCAGCCAAGGGGAGTGGACTGGAATGCGCATGTGTGAACAATGACAACTTCACTGTACTAGTCAGTGGGGTGGTAGAAGCCATTCAGTGAGCCTGTGCACTGTGTGACTGTTGCATTCAAAGTGAATGAGCAAGTAGAGTAATGCATCTGCATCCAATTTTGTGTTAAGCTTGAACATTCCTCTGTGGAAAGTATTTGGATGATTCAGAAGGCCATAGCTGTGGGCAGCTGGTGATTGGCAGCTTCATCATGACAATGCGCCCACTCACGCATCACATCTTGTGCAGAGTTTTTTGGTGAAACACCAAATCACCTAGGCGACTCAGCCCCCTATAGCACAGATTTGGCGCCCTGCAACTCTTGGCTTTCCCCAGATCTAAAATCACCTTTGAAAGGAAAGGCATTTCAGACTGTCAGTGAGATTCAGGAAAATGCGACAGGGCTGTTGATGGCAATTGGTAGAACTGTGTGAGGTCCCAAGATGCCTACTTTGAAGAGGACTGAGGCATCATTGTTCTGTGTACAATGTATCTTGTACCTTCTTCAATAAATGTCTATTTTTCGTATTATATGGCTGGATACCTTCTGGACAGACCTCATTTGCTCTACAGCAGCCTAAGTCCCACATGTCTCTGACTGGGTGTGGTTGGTGATGCCAGCATCTCACCAGCCCAGCTTCACTGCTTCTGTCCTACCTACACTGTGGTCCTTGAACATCCCTGTCCTCTCATGCCTTCTGGGGTGCCTCTGTGCCTTGCTCCTTCCTAACTGATCCTTTTCGGTGAATTACCTTTACCCTGTCCCTCTGGTGTTACCACCCTTTCTTACACTTTCAATTGTCTCTGTACCTCTCTCTACATGTGAAATCTTTCTGCATTTTAAGGTGATTCAGAGGTTATTTTCACTTGCTCCATGCAGTTAGTCACTTCTCTCTGCTCTGTAAAGGGTTTTACATAATTCTACCATAATCTTTACCATCTATTATAGTGTTTTACTTATGTGTTTGTCTTTGTGCTAGAATGTGAGCTTCTCCAGAACAAAAACATTATCTTGTTCATCTTTGCTTCTATAACTCCTAAGCGCAATATCTGGGACCTACTAGGTACATAATAAATGTTGAATAAATGAATGTATTTACTGATCAGCCTGCTTTTCCTTATCATTTACTCTGTATGATTCCCAGTTTATCATTTACTCCCATAACTTGCCTTTCCTCACCTTTGATTTATCTATAATCTTGGCCAAACTGATGAGGTCTTTTTGTTCTCTGTATAAATTACCAACAGTTGTTTATATATTTTCTGCTGGGTTTTACTGGCTATTCCTGGATGCCGACTCTGTAAAACTGCAGTCCTTTTTAGTGACTACTTTATATATGTGGTAGTCAGACTTCCCATGGAGGCAATTTGGCAGCTTTGCCACCCAGGAGCAATAGAAGCCTTTGCTGCTCCTCACTATCTACGGACCGCATGTGATGGAGCAGTCCTTTCAGATATAGCTGTCAGGCAATGCATGACACACTCTGTCCCTGACATGCGTGTGGTCCCAGCACTGTAATGCTTTCTACTTTTGCCTTTTATAGGACCAAATGGCTTCATCAGAGCTGGAAGCCCAATTTATTCATCTTCTGCTGGTGATACAGAACATAGCCATACAGTGCTGTGAATTTAGCAGTTGCCAGTAGCGCTAAAAGAACTGTTTTAAATATAGTTTGGTGGAATTTCTTGTAGGAAACTCAAAGGATGAGGCAAAATAACCTTTCTGTGATGTCAGAGCCTGGGTGGTCCTGGGTTGTCTACGCAGAGTGAGGTGCCAACACTGAAACATCGGTGTCTGGGCCGGGCCTCCAGGGGCCTGGGAGTGGATGGTTTGCCTCAAGATCCATCCATGGTCAGTTTAACAATTCAGAGCAGACTGCTTCAAAACCAGGACCCCTGCTCCGACACATCTCAGAGGTCAAAATGCACAGTAGGACCCTCATCCAGGAAGACGGATAAGACAGCGAGAATTCCCCTGAGCAGTCTAGGAGCAAGAGAAACCCCAAACTCAGGAAAAAATAATTTGTATAGGAACAATGGGGACCCCTGCTTTTTATTGTCTCTCAGGCACCAGCCCCTCAAAAGAGGTAGACTGTGTATTGCAGAAAGAATGGGATAACTGGAGAAGTGAAGAGGAAGGGGAAGGCTATTCTTACAGGGATGGACCTTTTTTGTTTCTTCAGAAATAAAGGATCATCCTGCCAAATGCACTGGTAAGAAATGAAGGAGAAAGAGAGACATGAAGTAAGAATAGCATTAAGAAATGTTCAATTTCTTTCCTTTGTAGTGTTTTATGTATTTCTTTGTTCATGTATTCATTTACTGTGCTGCTGCCACCATCTGGAAGAACGGGAGCTAGGTGAATCTCTAGGGATCGTGCTCATGGAATGAAGATAACATTTTTTATTATGACCCAGGAAGCAATGCAAAGGCACCTGAGAGAGAAATAACTGTTGCCCTGGCCGGGTAGCTCAGTTGGGTGAGGCCTCGTCCCGATGCACCAGGACTGTGGGTTTGATCCCCAGTTGGGGCACGTACAGGTATTGACAGATAAATGCACGAATGTGTGAAACAAAAAACAATGCCTGTCTATCTGGTCAGTCTCTCTCTCTCTCTCTCTCTCTATCTCTCTATCTCTTTCCACCCCCCTCTCTCCCTTCCCGCCTTCTTCCCTCCTTCCTTGTCTCCCACACCCCTCTCTCAAATCAATTTTGAAAAAGAATTAATTATTATCATAGATAGGAACAAGGAAGTCTATGCAGCTATAGTGTCCGTATTTTAACTGAAAGGTAAAAAGGCTACTGTCAATGAGGATTTGCCACCTCCCACTTAAATATGTAATGGAGAGGAGAACAGGGTCCCCACAAAGATTTCAGTCTTTCCGTATCTGGTAATTCATTGGGAACCGGTGATTTCGAATAGAAGATAAATAAATTTGTCGGCACACTAACCTTACTGCCGTTGACTCTGTCCGGTTTCACTATGGAGTGTTAACGTTCCCTTCCTTGCTATTAGGGAACTTGCACGGTGTCCAGGACACTCCAGGACACGCACCTTCTACGTTCTGTTAAAGGTCAAGTGCCTGGCTACAAAAAACTTCCATATACATTATGGCAATTAATTTATTTATTCAACTTGTCCCACAGAGGGCCTGGCCTCTGTTCTGGAGCAACTGATATACTGACTTCTCCCAGGTCCCAGGCTCCTGATCCATGGATCTGGTTGGATCAGCCATACCTTGGCTTCTGACAGGGGTCTTCCTCATGACCCTACTCCAAACCCCCTTGGGATTCATGATAAACATCCTTTTGGGCACTTCACCAGCTCAGGTAGTGGCAGGGCTCCCATTGCCATTCAGTCTTAGCCCTTCTACTTTTAGGGCGAGCGCTACTCGCCCAACGGTTCTCAACACTTTTTTACACCACAGCCTATTTGAGGATAGAAATATACCTCCCAGTGACCTGCAGCTATAGCCATTGCCCAGAAATATCTGCACCAAACATTTAATGAGCACCTGCCTTGTGCCCAGCATTGTTCTAAGCCCAGGGGCGAACATGAGGTGGAGAAAGTGCAGTCTCGGCATTCTCGCTTCAGACCAGGTCCCGTCTCAGTTCCCTTTCTCATGTGAGCTGTCAGCGTTGCAGTGGGCTTTCTAGGGCTGCTGGTCTGCCTTGAGGAGTTGACATCTCTTCTTGGCCTACTTATTTGCAAAGCCTAACTGAGGAAGGCGCCGGCACTGAGGTCTGTTGACAGGTTATTCTGAACGTTAATGGTTCTGTTCACAGAAAGGTGTGTACTGCCCTTCTTTAAATATGACTGTTCTTTTTCCTGCTTTTGCTAGTTACTAGCTGCCTTGAATTAACTATTATTGTTAATTATCAAAATAGAGTACATTGGACTGACATTCTCTGTTTTTTATTGCCTCATGTTTCCTTTGCCCTTTTCTTCCTGCAGCTTGCAGTCTCACATCATCACCTGGGGAAAAGGCAGCTGTTTGTGCCAATGGCATTGTTTCCTATTCCCCGTTCCGCCCTCACTTGAAGCAACTTCACAATGCGATGCTTTTGACATTTTTTTCTGTGTAAAGTGTGTGTGGTGTGATACACCAGACATCACCAAATAGTGTACATCCGTGTATCACCTCATTTCCAGTTCACCTTTCTTCAGGAGAATCTTGGAAACATCATGGCGATTTTGACCTCCTAATTATCTTCCTGTCATGCCCTACCCTACTTCCAGAGGGGGTGGGTGGTTGTGTCAGGGCCCGCGTTGCTTCGGGCAGCATACCTCCTTCAGGCAACTCCTTATCAGCTGCTGGGTTATGCCCGTGAGCAAGCAGTGCCGTCTGGTGGCGGTGATTTACTTTGGGCCTGTCCCTCTCCGTCTCTGCCTCCCCGCTGCTTCATTTTTCGTAAGGAAACTATTTTATTAGTAGTTCATTGGTAACAAATGTCCCAACTTCCCTGAAAGAAAAGATGTGTTGAGGTGGCTTCCAGCCAGTAAAAATGCAAATGGAACAGGACAGTTAATGTCAGAAAGAAAGATCAGGCCTCTCGTAGAGGAAACTCTTTGTGGAGTTTGCAGTTGTAGTCTCGTGGCAGCCCCGACAAATCAGAGGCAAGTCCCATGAAAATAAAGTGACATAAGGACAGGGAAATACCCGAGGTGCCCTATAAAACAAAGGGGGATAGGTGTGGTGGCATGTCATTTCTTCTGTATTGCAATCGTTGACGGAAAATGTTTTTTCTAGTTTGAATTTAGTGAAGAATTGGCAGAGAGCCTGGGAAACAATGACAGGAGAAAGTGCTAGAAAAGAAAAGGGTGAGAAAAGAGCCGGCTGCTCTGTGAAGACAGGAGGCCAGGGTGTCCTGGACGCTGACAAGTGTTCAGGTGTGGGACAGCTTAGCTCTGCGCCGTCCGGTGCTGTAGCTGCCAGCCACGTGTGGCTACAGAGGACTTGAGACGTGGTTAGTCCGAACCGAGACGTGCTGTAAGCGAAAAATACAGACCAGATTCCAAGTTTCAGTGTATATGTGTATGACTTAATCATTCTTACTAAGATATGAAATATCTTCTAGATGGAGAATATGTTGAAATTACTTTTTAATGTTACTGGATTATTAAAATTAAGTTTACTCATTTTTTACATTTTAAAGATGACTACAGAAGATTTTAAAGTATATTTCCTTTAGACAGTGCCAGTCTAGCCATAGACCACATTAGCATAACTATCTTATACCTTTGGCATTTTAACTGTAGTTAACTTTCTTGTGTGGCTGATTTTACTTGCTCCTCACATTTTCCCTGTGAATTTGTTAAATGTTTAAATGTAGTTGTTTTATCTGTCCTGGGAATTTTATTTTTAAAAGAGAAGGTAGATGTGAGTAAAGAGCATGAACAACGTAATTGGAGAATTATTCTTATGGACAGGCTCTGGAGACAGGCCTCTGAAATAAAGGATTTTTAAGTACTTCTTAGGTTAAAAAATCTTCATCAAATTTTTATTATTGATAGCTTTACTATCCAACAAGCACCTAAGAGAGTAAACGGATTCCGAATAATTCTCTTTTATTCCTACTGCAGGGATAGATGTTACATCTTCTTTGAAAAAGAGAGCTGCCAGCAGCTGCTCCAGAGAGGGGAGCCGTTTTTCTGGGTGTCGCTCTTCGTCCCCCAGGCCCCTTTCTCATAGATTCCAGTGGCTTGGTCAAATTGGACGTGTTTTCTTTAATTACATTTCTAACTTTGAAATTTAAATTTGCATACATCATAAACATATGTGTCCACATCCATGTCTTCAGTGCATGTGGCTTTGCTGAGGAGACATATAAACTCTTCCATCCCCAGTCCAGAAGATGTTCTGGGCTGGCTCCTAACCCCCATCTCTTAGCTTTTGATCTTAGGCAAGTTATTCATCACTCTAAGCCTAATTTTCTCAAATGTAACATCAAGATAATTATATAACTACTTATTGGATTGTTCTGAGAATTAAATGAGATAATTACCCAAAGCATTTAGCACGGTGTCTGGCACACTCAATAAATATTAACTGGTCTTATAGCTTTGATTGTGGAAACATAGTCTTCATTTACTTTCTCGTGTTTTGGCCCTGTATTCTGTCTTCTAATGGGATGAATCAATGGAAGGCTAAGTGATTTATCCAACCTCTTTAATGAGTTAAAAGCACTCTTGGCATTAGACCTTAAGCTTCAACCCTTCTATGCCTTGGGCCAGACTCCAAAAATTATTGCTGGCCACAGTTCAGATCCTGGGAGAGAAGCTGGGGTGACTCTCATCCTAACATCACTTCACCGACGTCAGGAACCTCACACCGATCCCAACACTGCCACTTGTATCACGTGCGCCTCACAGGCACTGGCAGGGCTGCGCGTGACCCAGTGAAATCAGACGGCTCTAGCAAACTGAGAGAGACATGTCCCAGGGTTAGGTCTGTCCCGCTGTAGGGTGAAGGTGGGGATGGGAATGGGAAGCAGAACACACATCAGGGATTATGGCAGCAGGTAGATTTATAGTCATTATCCGGGGTCTAGTATACATGACATCATTAGAGTGCCTGACCACCAGATCACGCCCAGCCACCAGACTTCTTGACACTGGCTGTATTTGAGGATCTACTGAATTCACATCGGGGGCATCTGTTGGGAGAGCCTAGGTAAAAATGCCAGGGCTTATTTTTGCATAAGAGTGAAAACAAGATAGGGCTCCAAGGCTGGCTACTAGGGTAGAGGTGCAGGAAGGAGCCTGTTCACCAGAATTCATGTATAAAAAATGTGGGGTCCCCAGGAACAGGTAGAGGCAGGTAGTTCTGAGGACTGAGCCTCAACAGACTTGTAGGAAGATTAGATTGATGGTAATTTTTCTTTAAAGAACAAATCTGATCCAATATTTTCCTTAAGTTTTGCTTGCCTGAGTTCCAGAACCTGAGAGGAGGCTGGGTTTACAGAGTGGAAATAGAAGATTGTGTGAGGGACCGTTGAATGATCCCCTACCCAGGAAGAGAACTAATACAGAGAGATAGTTGCGTTATAATCATTCAAATAGTTAGTTTGACAAATATGGATATCATCATCATATGAGAAATCTCAGTAATACCTTTCGTTCGTATGGGACTGGGAGCCAAAGACTCCTTTAGAAGGCAAAGCCTCTCCTTGTGCAGTTAGTTTCGGAGTCACACTGCTGGCTCCATCATTCCCTCTCTGTGCCTCTGTGCAAATCACTTTGCTTTTCTAAGCCTCAGTCTATTCACCTGTAAAATGGAGATAAATTACAGGACCCACCTCATAGGAGTTCTGTGAGGTTTAAATTAGACAACCAACCTAGAATACATGCCTTATTTCTAAGTACTCCATAGATGTTAATCATGATTATTATTATCGACTCCCTAAACTTAGTGCTCCTATTGGCTGGTGTTAGCAGTAGACAGTGTGCTGGTTTGACAACTTCAATATCATGACCCTTTGAGCTCAGAATTGTATGTATCATGACCCAAGCACATTGTAAACCCAGTGTTTATAGTCCTTGGGGAAAATACGGACTTACTAAACATGTCAATCTGTAAACAAATATCTTAGGCTCTCTTGGTCAAGGATCAAAGTTCATGGGAACTTCTGAATAAAAGGACAAGGAACATTGCATGTGTAACAGAGGAATTGGGCAAATGGGTTTCAGGCAGGAGTGAGGCGGGAGTGTGAGAAAGTAAACTTCCCTCCAGAAGATAGTTTAACACCTTCATGTCATTGCAGTAAGAGAAATACTGAGGGCATTCATTAGCCATATTTATTTTCCATAATTAATTTCCCTTCCTTCCCCCCATTTCCATCCATTCCCTCTGCCAGCACCTATTGTCTCTTCCCTGGCCTCCCACCGTGGCCTCCTTGCTGGGCTCCTTGTATCTTCTTGAGACCCCTCTTTTGCGTGTTACAGGAGTGATCTTTTCCAAAACCTACAACACATCCTCTCCTTCCTGCCTGGAGCCCTTCAGCGGCTTCACATTGCTCTTACCGTAAAGAAATCAAATCTTTAACGAACAAAGCTTTCACGTTCTGACCCTGCCTGCCTCACCAGCTCTTCTGCTCTGCTCCCTCTCAGTCTGCCTCTGTGCTTCTTTCCAGCCCTGAAACCTCTGGGCTTCTGTTTGTATTGGCGCCTTCCAGCCAAGGGGCCCTGGGCCCCAGAAATGGGTTTTCTCCCACCTTTTCCTTTTTCTGTTTCTCTTCCTCCCTCCCCCAGTGGTGCTGTCCTTGATCGCTTTGACCCGGTCAGCTCCCATTGTTAAATGCCCTCTTTGCACTCTGCCCTTCCTCTTTGTGGCACATTGTCACAATGTTATGGAATAATTGCCTGTGTAGTTTCTGCCTCCTCAACTAGAATTTAAACATCATGAGGACATGAAGTCAGTCTGCCTTGTTTCTTATGGTATCCTGAACACATACAATGGCATCTGGCACATGGTGGGTGATGATTAAATATTAGTTAAAGGATGGACAAGAGAATAAGGAAATAGGTCCAAGATGAAGCAAAGAGATGTGGCAATATTGTTAGCTTTTTAAAA
This sequence comes from Macrotus californicus, assembly GCA_007922815.1. NCBI lineage: Eukaryota > Metazoa > Chordata > Mammalia > Chiroptera > Phyllostomidae > Macrotus > Macrotus californicus. The sequence continues at coordinate 26,761 of VMDR010006381.1, read as the reverse complement.
TAATCTCCAAAGGGTTTAAAATAATCTCCACTAGGCTGAAGGGAAAGGAAGGGGGAGATAGGAGTTATGCTGGAAAGACCACAGAGATAAGGAGTAATGAGGTGATTTTATGAAGTGAGAGTGTGTAAAAGAGACAGAGGGTATCCTGGGAACACTAGAGGTGAAATAGAGGACAGTTTGCAGAACGTGGTGGGGTGGGAAACAGGCAGGCAGTCACCAGGAACTGCAACCTAAGCAGACAAACACCTTGTGCAGTGAGTGGGGTAGCAACTCAGTAACCTTCTGCTACCAAAGGGGAGGAAGCTGGCCATTGTTCAGTGCTGTGCTTTGTTTCACTGACCCAGATGCACCCCTGCTCATGGTCAACTTCTCAAACATCGGTCTTCCTCGCCACTTCGCAGCTGTGCCTGAAATTTCTTATTGAATAATTGTCAGTCTGCAAAGCCCTGTGAATGTTTGCATGTTAGTGTTTTAACAACAACAGGAAGACTTGCGAAGCCACTGAATGCCAAGGCAAGCCCTGGTGTCTATTCCATTCAAAGACTTCCACAGTGAATCTTGTCTAATTTTGATGCATCTTTATGACACCAATTCATCTACCTAGCAAACCTCTTTCCCAATCTCTTTGCATTTTTCATATAGCTTTCGTTGCCCCAGAGATTTTTAGTGGCAGATAAGTATCAGCTCAAATACTTAGACTCTATGTTCACCTTCACTGTCCTTTTCCTGGGGGCTGCTTTGTATATCTGTCTCAAGATTCCTCTTCTTATTTAATTGTGTCATATCCTCAGGGCTGTCTTAGCTTATTGGTCAGGGGGGAGTAGAGGGGAGCGCCTGTAGTTACTGTTTAAGGCTGAAACATATTCCTGGAGGAATGGATTCATGCTGAAATAGTAAGAACTGGGGTTATGAAAAGATTTGTCTCAGTAATGGCAGCTTGGGTATCAGAAAGTCCTGCCATTTATGATCAGTTGATCCATTGCCTCTCTCTTCCGGCAGCCCTCCTTTATTTGGTTCATTTCCTCAGACAAATCTTGATGGTTCCCCCCCCTGACACGTGACTTTCCCTCCTCTGGACACCTTTGTTCTCAGGTTTTCTCCTCTCTTGTCACCTCCATGTCCACCGTGCCACCCCACCCCCCAAACTGCTGCAACTTAAACTTTTTTATCTTCCTATCAAGTTTGATCAGGTTTTCCCTTCTGTCACAAAGGAGTCTTAGAATGGCTACAGGCAATATGGAGTGAGTCAGAAATTTATGTGCTGGCTTGTTATCCTGCCAGGCTCCCCTGTCACCACTGTTACTGGGCTACTGAGAGTTTTTATTATTGACGCTGTGGTCTCTTTTAGTAACTTGGTTTCTGTAACTTTTCTTTAGTCCAGAATCCTAGTGTTTTCTCTGTGCCTTGGAAAATTCTTAAGGTCATGTCAACATTACAGACATATGGCTCTTAATTTCTGCATGAATATCTTAAAACCTGCTTAGCCTTCTTTCATAGAACCTTTGAAGTCTGTTGTAGTAAAGCTTACAACTCAGTAGATTTGTGCACCATCCAGGGCATCCATGTGCCTTTAAATAGTATTAAAAACAGGATGCAGGAGGCTCCTTTAACTGCCCATCACCGCTCTGAGGACAAGTGCCCCTTTGCTTCGGTGTTCACATCTGTGAAGTTAGAGGTGTAAGAGCGCCTGCCTTATAGGGTTGTGATTGGTACTACATGAGCTCCTACGTATAAAGTGTTATCGAAAGGCCTGCCCACCATCACTGCTCAATGAATGTTAGTTATTATATTAATTATACTTGGTATTATCATAATTGATTCTTGAGTTAATGTGTAGCCTTTGATATAGTAAATCTTTGATATAGTAAGTATAGATTTCACTCTTCTTTAAGCCTCAGTACTTCTAATAACAAATCTCCTAATGCTGCCTTTTTGCTGTGTTTTCCTAACTCTCTTTCCACCATTCACAGAACTTAGGTGTTTAATCCCACCCGTCTCTGGAGAGTTCCGTTTCTGAAGTAATATTTTTCTTGGACTGATTTGAGTCTCTTGCCTATTTTGTTGGACACAAATCGTTCCATAAGAGGTCTAAGTACCAAGACAGTTAACACTTCTATATCATGACTCTGGTTTCCTTCTTTAAGGTGCAGTTCAGAGAGGTGATTTTAATGTGTAAGCACTAATCATTGTGAGCCTTTGTTCCCATAGAAACCACAGGTGTCGCCCTGAACCATGACAACAGTGACCACCCCTGACGGTTCACAGACCTAAATTTCAGATAATCAAAGGCCAAGCAATCTGGAGGCCTGTTGGTTTAGAATTTTCTCTTTCACTATTATCCACGAAGCACAGCTCAGGCTGTCTTCTAATTTGTCAGAACCGAGAAAAGGCATGTGCATGGAGAGCCGAATGCCTCTTTTCAGGCCAAGGTATCAGTCCCACACACTTTCATTATTCTCTGGGAAATAAGGTTGTAAAAAAGTAATTGCTGACACAGCCTTAATGATAGCACTTTAAGTATGCTGCTGTAATTAAAATAGGAATTTTATTGTACTAGACCTCTGAGGACCCAGTGTATGTACCATTCAGATCTGCAGATTTACAGAGCAAGCAACTTTGATTCCTGCTGTCTTTGCTGTGTAGGCTGCATGCTAGCTGTGTGCCTCTGCTGGTTACAGCCGACGTGGAAACCACCTGTCTCCCGGCCGACAGCAATCAGCTGTGTGTTCGGAATGGTGCCCTGCAGGGATGGTGCCACACACTTAACTCTGAAATGTCATAAAAGGAACTACTCTTTCTCCTTTGATTTCCCCTGGAATAAAATGTTCGCATATTGTGCAGTGAGGTTAAAATCTTACTGACATTTTGGTTAAAATTTGAAGAGGGGTCTCTTCTTTCAGTGCGATATCATACCCATTTTACTCCTATTTTACCTGATAATTAGAATGGTATACAGCTGCTAGATAAACACCCAAAGATAGTGGCTTTAAAAAATCAGCTGATTCTTTGTCCCCTGTGATGAGAATTTCAGAGGATGGCGGCCCACATGTGACAATGCCACAGCCTCCACTGAGATCCTGGAAGCTTCCGTTCTCCCTGCTGGGACATCCTTATCATGTGGTTGTTGCCTGCGGGCCCCAAAACAGGTGCCAGAGTCTCAGCCATCTCTTCCAAGTCCCAGGGAAGAAGAAGGTTAAGGGAAAGGGTGATATGCCATGTAAGCCATCCCTCTGTTTAAAGGAGTTTCCCCCAGAAGTCCCATCTTAAACCTTCCACTCACTTCTTATTGACTTAAACTTAGTCACATGGAAAATACATCATTGAGTATATTGTTTGAATGTGTTGCCATCTCTCCACGAAGTCAGTGTTAAGGAAAGAGAGAAGGGGTATTGGTTGGGCAGTGAGCAGTCTTTGCCACGCTGTCCCTGTGTATTAACAAATATGAAGAGCACGTTGCCCTCTCTGCACGCTGCATTGTTTTTCCACAGAAAATACTTACTTATTCAGGATATTTATAACCAAAAAGCTGTACTTTTTCTGTTGATAGCAGAATTACTCTTCATTACAAATTAGACCCAGCACAATTCTTAATGGCTTTTCTGGATCATCAAATACTGTATTTTTTTTCCTGTGTCATTTTCCTGTTACTTTAATGTTTTCAATTATTTGATAGTATGACACTTTGAGGACAAGCTAAAAAGAATTTTTAATTCTCATCATTGCATTTCTCAATCTTCTGAATTAAAGCAAATGTCTTATAAACCAGAAATCTAGTACATATATGTTTAACAAGCTTAAAATCAGGTCCTTGAAATGTTTCATGCACTTATATGAATAGACCTTGCATATCTGTTATTATCCCATGTACTCTGACAGGAAGAATTCCCTCAAGAATTTTTTTTTTTACTGTTGTGGTCTACTTTTTAAAATTTATTAATTTTTCATTTTTTATTTATTCTATTATGGTTGTCCCAATTTATTTTTTCCCTTTTGCCCCCTCCATCCAGCCCACCCCTCTGGCCCACAGTCAATCCCTCTCCATTGTCCATGTCCATGTCTCATTCATACATGTTCTTTGACTAGTCCCTTCCCCTTCCTTCCACCACACTCCTCTCACTCTTCCCCTTCTACAGCTGTCAGTCTGTTCCATGTTTCCATGTCTCTGGTTCAATTTTTCTCGTTAGTTTATTTTGTTCATTAGATCCCAGTTGTAAGTGAGGCCATGCGGTATTTGTCTTTCGCCAACTGGCTTTTTGTTATAGCATTATAGTCTCCAGTTCCATCCATGCTGTCACAAAAGGTAGGATTTCCTTCTTCGAGAAATTTTTAATTGTGCTAAAATATACTTAACAAAATCTGCCAATTTAGGCACTTTAAAATATGCAGTTCAGTGGCATTAAGTCTGTTCACATTGTTGTGAAACTCCCCACTGTATTTTCCTTTAATTGTGGCCTAGTTCTGTTCTTGTCTACCAGACTCTGGCACAAAGTAATGTTCTGTCAGTGTTTGCTCATACATATATGATTTTTTAGATGACAAACAGTCACATTCCCACCATTTTTATTGGGAATTCCAGTGATTAAGTAAGGCAGATTTTTTTGTAAGTGGCCACAAACAGGTCTAATTGGACAATGTGCTCCTTAACCATGAACTTCCTTACCTAACACAGTGCACACGTGCTTTTATGCATTAGAGCACCTTCACCCCACGATCTGTCAAACTGAACTGAAGGCGCGTAAAACTCCAAATGGCTAAGATCTTTTTATGACATGAATAATTTAAAATCTCTTCTAAGTCCAATGTGTTATAATACTAGCTTATTAATAGTCCAACATTTCTCATTTTAAATATTTTTAAATGACAATTATAACAACCTCTTTCCTTTTTACATTCTATTTCATTCTGTTCTGCTTTAATCTGTACAAGCTATTCTTTCCTTCTTTGGCAGTCCAGTGGTTCTCTTTAAGATTATGAAACCCACCAACAGAGAAAATATCTCATGAGACCTCCCTAAGAAAAAATAGTTACGTGGATAGAAGACCTTGTGGGCACTTGATGACTCCGGAGCTAGAAGAATGGGCTTACAGTCTCCCTTTGTTATTTAACCAACAAGGATCAAAACAGCTTTTAATTTTAACAGGTGTAATCATGCTTTCCATGTTTCCTTAATGCCTGTTCTTCCCAAAAGTAGAGAATATTAAAGTTTTGGTGACAGGGAGGGCAACTCATGGTACATGGAGAGAGAGGTTATATACAAATTGTTTAATAATGTCATGTAAGAAGCCACTCTCTCCGCACATCAGCTCAGTGCTGTGCTCTTGCACCTTCCCCTTGCACAGTGGGCGTGGGAAGTACCACCTCCAAGATCAGTCTCTTCAATGTGGAGTCCCTCCTGGCATCTTATTCTTGGGCTAACATCCAGTTAGGGCCTGGGCCTTGTTAAGAACAAGCATATTTTAAGTTGATGATTTGTGTCTTATTTGAGTGACCTATTTTGGGGAAAAGGATGCCTAATTTACATATCTATTTTATGTTGGAGCTGTTTTTAGACAGATAATTATAACTGTTGTACAATTAGCAGAAAGCTGTTGATCTTTAAGTAACTAACAGACATTGTAAACATGATTGCGAGCAATAAATAATGCATTTTCCAATCATTGTTCCTGCTCCCAAAATGTTTCAGTAAGCTATATACACATAGTTCAAGTATTAAGACCTTTAAAGTTATAACTATTTATGAAACAATTTAAAATATACATAACAAAATCTGCCATTTTAGCCGTTTTAAAATATGCAGTTCAGTGGCATTAAATCTGTTCACATTGTTGTGAAATTCCCCATTTGTATTTTCCTTTAATTGTGACCTAATTCTTTAAACAATTTAAAAATTACTAGTAGGCATTAATCATAGATGATATTTTATAATAGAAATTCAGAGTGGTGATGTATAAGATGTTGTATAAGATGTTGGGAAATGTTTATAATTTTAAGTATTATTGTAAAAGAAAAACTATTAGTACGGTCTAAGTATTGTGTATGAAAACATATGAAATATATAATGTACATCATAAATATATATGAGAGGAATTAGAAATAAAGCTACCACTAAGTATAATGATTTCATGTGTCAGCCAATCATTCTGCAGCTATTGGGTAGCCATGATACAGGAGTCACTCTGCTGGTTATTGGTTGCATGATGGATGAGGGAGAGAATTTTCTGAATATTCATTTAACTAGAAGATGATGATAAGACAGAGGAAGTATAAAGATAAGGGTTAGTATTTAATTATCTTGCTTTCTCCAAACTGCTTGCCATGCTCCTCATGATATGTGCCATAATGAAGTACTAGTTAAGCTTGATTGAGTCTTACAGTCAGAGAAGACGTCAATGTGTTTTGAGTGACATGTGACTATGAGGTGATTACTTACCCATTTTGAGTTTCTATTCTGTAAATTAGAAGACAGTCTCTCCTCTTAGGTTTATTTTTGAAAAGGGAATTAAATGCAATAAGCAATGTCAGGTGCATAGCATGGTGTGGGGTGCACAGGAAGGATTCCCCATGTGCTCACCATTTCTCTTTTGGTATTGTATCATTACAGTTAAGCCACATGCTACTCATTGAAAAAAACCCTGCATATAATATATAGGGTGGGGCAAAAGTAGGTTTACAGTTGTTCATATGGAAAATAATACAATAATTAACAAATAATAATACAAAAATAAACTTGGTTTTGCGTACTGACAACTGTAAGCATGCTTTTGCTCCACCCTGTATGTAAATACATATGCACATTCAAAATAAATGTTCTATATGCAGGAAAAGATTAATGCCAACCTGGTTTATCTGAATGTTAAATAAAATCCTCGGGGATACTTAAATATCAAAAGGCAAAAGATATGTGCGTTTTTCATCAGATTTAGGTCATTCCTATTAGTGATCAAGATGAACCTGTTCTGTCCAAACAAAGCTTTCTTTTTTTTCAGCTTAATTGAGATATAATGGACATGTAAAATTATAAAGTATTTAAAGTGTTCATAGGTGATTTTATATGTATTCATTGTGAAAGGATTTTTCCCATTGAGTTAATTAAAAAGCCCATCACTTCACAAAATTATTTATTTTTTTAGGGAAAACATTTAAGTTCCCCTCTCTAAGCAAATTTCAATTATACAATACGGTGTTATCAACCATAGTCACCAGGCTTTACATTCAATCCTCATGTTGAAAGCTTTTTCCTAATCCAATTAATCCACCAACCCTTTTTGATCTCACTGATAAGATGTTTTGGATTATGTTAAAGATTACCAGATCATAGATTTTAATTAGCACGGAGGAATACAAGGAAGGAAGAGAGGAAGGAAAGTTTACAGATGTCATCCTTTTTAATGTATGATTTTATGTCTGGTTTATGTGTGCTGGGATTCTGTGAGTTAATGTTAATGTTTTGTTTAGATTTCCAAGTGCAGTGCTGTTGTTTTATTCTGCACACTCCTTGTCTTGGGGTTGCTGTGATGTTTTTCGGGCAGGCTGTTGCCTGGCTGCGGCTGGGGTTTCTTATCTGTGTGTTGCATTGTTGACACAATAAAGATTGTAGCAGAGGCTGCTTATCCCCTAAATCTATCCTATCCTTCTTTGATAATAGAAACCCATTTTTTAAAACCTGGGTGCATGCCTTTATTTTTTTTGCAAAGTATATTTGTAATCCTCACCCGAGGATATATGACAGAGAGAGAGAGAGAGAGAATCAGGGTGAGAGAGAAACACTGATCGGTCACCTCGCGCACACACACCCTGACTGGGGATAGAACCCGCAACCCTTTGGTGTACAGGATGACACTCCAACCAACAGAACCACCTGGCCAGGGCATGGGTGCGTTCCTTTAAAGTTACCTGTGAATCTAAGCTCTGGCTAATGACATAAGCTAAAATGTAACCTGGAACGTCTGTGAAGTGAAAGGACTTGATCTTCTTTATTTTGTCCTCTGTCCTTCTTTGTGAATATGGGTGTGATGGCTGGAGGTCAGGAAGCAATCATAGAGCTTACACAGGGAGCTATGTGCCGAGAATCGCGGGGCAACACACAGACCCTGGGCCTGGGTGGCATCGCAATGAGCCCCTGTGTCCCTGAACTGAATGTTTCTCTCCTTTTTTTTATGAAAGAAGCAATCCTTTTGTGTTTAAGCCACTAGTTATTTTGATTACTTGTCATTCATAGCCAAACTAACCCTAAAAATTAAAAGTAACATAATGAAATTTTTATAGGTTGTGGAATATAAACTACTTTAAAATCTGAGTTATCTTCCATTTCATTTCCATAACTCATCAGCCCGCAAGGCAGATCTTTTGTCTTGGTGGTGTGCTTGTTGTGGTGTTTTTCTCTAAAGTGCCTAATCTCTTCCATAGTCGTAACATCTGTAAGGGTTAACCAACCTTTCTGAATTTGAGGACTCAACCCAGGTCAGGATTTAACATTATCAAGGACAGTACTACTAAAGAAAAATTTGAGATTTTTCTTGTCTATGGTCTGAGGCAAGCTAAAACCCTTTTCTTTATACCGAATTTTTCCAGACTTCTGTGAGTACATCAGCAGCTCCCCAGAAAGTATATGCATATTTCTATACCCATATTATCTGTTTCAGCATCTACACTGTTTCTTACAGATCCTCATAAAACATTATCTTTAATTTCCATGCCGTTTCTCTTCTTTTTCTACCTTCTTTTAAGAGGCTATCTATTTAAAGAATGGAAAACTTGTAGGAGTAGTTTTGGAAATAAGTGAAAGAAATGATTCTGTTTCTGTTTTCCTCGTTCGTATCAGTTAGGTTTTTCTCCATTAACACAGCATAGTAGACAAACCCAACATTTCAGTGCTTACAGTAACCTCCATTTATATTTTTCTCTGTTGGGTCTGTGGACTGGCTGGGAAGCTTTGCTTCTGATGCAAACTGGGCTCTGATCTGCTCCCTTTGTCTTTCCTTCACAACTAGCAGCTACCTGGTTCATCCAGTACTGGCCGACAGTGGAAGGCCAAGAGGACTGAGTCTCTCGAGGCCTCACCTGGGAACGATCATTCTTTCACTTCTGCCACATCCACAGGCCAAAGTCAATGAGGCAGGGCGATCTATTCCATCTGTTCTGTGACCAGTGCCAATCTGTCATCCTACCGTAGAAACTGAAAAATTGGGAGCCATTCTGCATTCTACCATACCATTTGGGAGGTTTAAACTGTGTATTAGAGAATTCTTTATTTTATAGTCTCCAGAAGAGAGTTTTACGTTTTCTAATATCACAATGTAAATGGGCTGGCCAGTTAACTGAACTAGGTACAGTATGTGTTTAAATAATTCTAATGGCCAAAGCTCTTGGGCAGTGTCTTGAAGGGTCAATGTCACACTGGGTCTCTTGAAGAAGTTCGCATTTGATTCTAATGATTGGTGTCACTTCACTTTAGAATCCAGCTGATTTTACTTAATGGACAAAATATAGCAGCTAACTTGACTGCCTAAAATTCTCTCAGCTCAGTGATGCTTTGAGAACCGTGCTAAAAATATCCTGCTCAATGGCGTGTAGTTTCTACATATGATTGCAATATACTTTGGGGCCTCTGTGGACATAAAACATTATAGCTCCATGACAGACTGCTTCATTGGTTATTAGAGGTCAAGGCAATTATAAATAGGTGCTTAAGCTTTTAAAAATTTACTGCTCATGCCCTCAGATCATAGTTTGAAAAGCTGAAACGCTAAACATGACGGTGTGTTGGGTACTACAGTTTTAGACTGGTGAAGCTGAGCGGTATGCACTACTATGGCTTGTTACAGTCGGTTTCTAATGATTTTGGCGTCATTCTCTGAGGGGGGGGGGAGATTTACTTCTTATGGCTTCTGCACCCCTACATTTTCTGGCTGTCTTGCAGTTGGGTAGGGCCAGTTACTGTATCTAGATATTGAGCTGCAAGTAGATATTCCTAGGATGCTGCTGGGCCAATGCATTTAAGAGCCAGCTTGCCACCCTCCAGCTCTTTTTCTCCTGCTGTGCTGACCTGGATGCCAGGTGGACGTGGCGGAGGTGGTGCTGCCACAAGACTTAGGCAGCGGGGGCTGTGGGGTTCCCACGTAGAGCACAGCTTCCCTGGATTGTCACTCGGCCTGCGCCAGCATGGGCAAAACAAGAAATATAGGTGTTTTTTTTTTTTTTAATTATGTCCTCCGTTCTTTTAGAAGTGAAGGGCAGGCACTTTCATTTTACAGATACAGAAAATAACTGAACTTCAAAAAGTCAAGACACTTTGCCAGACCGCAAAGTGATCATCTCACATAGTCTGCAATTCTATGGCTTAAAGTCACCCTAACTCCTGCATGCATGCTAGTTTGATCTTTGTTTACTTGTGGAAATTAACTGGACCGGCTGCCCAAGAAAATCATAAAACAGTGTGACATATTAATTTTTTTCTCATGAAAAATGTTGAGCACTTTTCCTGTATATTTGTGGGTACCATGAGTTCCCCAGTCATCACACACACACACACACACACACACACACACACACACCCCACCCCACCCCACCCCACCCCACTCCCCCCCTCCACCTTCCATGGCTAGTGATTCAGAGTTGCCAGGAGGTTCAGAGATGGTGTGGGATAGGAACAAGGAGGTCTGGTCCTGTTTGTGACAGTGCCATTCAGTCACTGTGTGATCTTAGGGAATCACTGAATCACAGTTCTCTGAGTCTGTTTTCATCTTCTTAAAAGAAGGGGTTGAATTAGATGATTTTTTTCCCAAACTGTGGTTCACAATCCCATAGTGAGTTATAAATCTACAGAAAATCTCTACCAGCACTTTTTAAAAGAATTTATTTTATAGAGCAGTTTTAGATTCACAGCAAAATTAAGAGGAAGGTGCAGAAATTTATCAAATACTCCCCACACCCACAAATGCAGGATCACCCCGTGATCAACATCCCCCACTGGAGCCAGACATTTGCCAAAACTGATGAACTTCTATTAACACATCCTAATAATCCAAAATCCATGGTTTACATTAGGACTCATCACTCTTGCTGTACATTCTGTGGGTTTGGACAAAGACGTAATGACATGCACCCATCATTATGGTGTCACACAAAGTATTTTCACTGCCTCCACCCTTTCCTCCCTCCTTCCCCCAGCAACCACGGATCCTTGTACTGTCTCCACAGCATTGCCTCTTCCAGAATGCAGTATGGTTGGATTCACGTGGTGTAGCCCCCTCAGCTTGGTTTCTTTCACTTAGTAACAAGCGTTGAAGGTTCCTCCATGTCTCTTCATGGCTTGATAGCTTAATTCTCTTTGGTGCTGATTAATGTTCTACTGTGTTAATATACCATAGTTGATCCATTCACCTACTGAAGGACATCTCAGTTGCCTCCATATTTTGGCAATTATACATAGAACTGCTGTAAACATTCAAGTGCAGATTTTTGCATGGACATAAGTTCTCCCTCTGTACCTTTGGGTAAACACCAAGGAGTGCTGGATCCAGCTGGAGGGCTGGATTGCACGGTAAGAGTATGTTTAGTTTTGTAAGAAACCGCCACACTATCTTCCCGCGTGGCTGTGCCGTTCTGCTTTCCCACCAGCAATGAATGAGAGTTCCTGTTGCTCTACATTCTTGCATTCATTTGGTGTTGTCAGGGGCACTTTTTTAATATAATAAAATAGAAATCATTACAGTGCTTTTTCTATAGTGAGGGTAAATGTAACATGAAACTTTTATTTCTGTTTTTGTGTATGGATAACAGATATGAATGCACATACCCAACTGCAATGTAAAATGCATGGTACAAGTGCGTGTAGACAAAGTTTGAATAGATGGTCTTTTACTGCCTTTCCAGCTCTAATATTCTGTGAATCTGAATTTTTACACACTCGATTTAGTGATTTTAAAAGATCTTATAATGTACTAAGTAAAAAGCATTCTATTTTGTAAAACCAATAGAATATATATTTTGTATGGCATTTATAGCATAAGATGTGTGTATGCATATATATACAGTAGAAACAACTATAAAAGGAATACCAAGATTAGTTCTGAATGAGATTTAAATGTTTTCTGTTAGTTTGCCTTTATATTATATAATATTCATGTATTCTATTTTTTTTTAATGTACCTTAAAAAGATTCTGTTATTCTAAAAGGAATCTCTAATTGGTGGCCCTTTCATTCCCAGGAACAGTGATGTTAAAATTAAAAATTGGGAGGTTCAGACTTAGGTACAATTTATAGATGATCCGAAAGCAAAGTGAAAGGAACTTTGTAGGGTGACAAAGTAGAGAGCAGGAAGGTGTGCCGTAAGGGGAAGAGTCTGCTGCAGTCAGGGGCTTGGGCACATCTGCTGTCATGCCACCACGTCTGACACAGGGCCAGCCCTTTGTAGTACTCTGCTGTGACAATGTCCCTTCTAGTTCTACTTCAGGTGAAGGTTCTTTGAAATCTTCCATTTTTTCCTTGGAGCAGCAAACAGTGATATGGGAAACCTAGGGTGGCAGTAGCTTTGTTTATCTGCCCATTACCAATGGACATGGCACACGAAATGACCTGGAAGGAAGGGCTCTGGAGTACAGAATACCAGTCGGACACATGTCCAAGCCCGTGAGCCCCGCTGGGGTTAAGCATCATTTCTGGAGTCTGTTTTGGACATCAGATGTTCAGAGCCCTCTGACTGAAGTAAGAGATCAATTTTTAAGGTCAAACAGCTGAAGGCTGGCTGGCTTCTTACAGAAATGATGTTCTATGCTTAAATGACATGTGTGATGTTGGACAGTTAGCAAATACAAAGCTGTATGCAGCGACATCCCCTCTGCCTCAGTTACACGAAACAGGCCACAGACTCTTTCCTTAGTGCAGCCCAGCACCTGGAGCCCCTCTGCTCAGGTCTGACTGAGAAGAGGTCACACGAGCAGTCAGTTCCTATGGAGTCATTGGCACCCCTTCAGCCCTTGTCTTGTGAAAGTATCACAGAGGCAATTTGCTAAAAAGAGCTGATATGTATAAATGGGGGGACTGAGTGTACCCTGTTCAGATATGTCAGGAACTTCTCGCTGTGGGAGAGCAAAACAATCGTCCCCCAAAAGCTATTTCCAGTTCAGCAGAACCACGTGCAACCCTTGTCTCTTACTACTCAAGCGTGAACTCCCAGTCTCCTAAAAGTAATCATGTACTGAGCTGGACCTGGAGGCGTGAGAAGGTGTTATGGATCGAGGGCTCGATGCTTTCCTGCCCTGCCATTTCTACAAGGCACCATTTCTGTGTTTTCCTTTGTTTCTATTTCCTAACCCGTCTCTCCCCTGCCGCTTCACTGCCTTACCTCTAACCCACTGACATAATGAAAGAAATGTTCGTGTCATTGAACTACAGCGTTTTATTCATCAGATGTGTGTGCAAAGTGACCCCCAAACGGGTAGCTGTGCTTGAAGTGCTTGAATTCTTTGTGTTGAAGCTGTCTTACCTCGTTTCTAACTCTGTTTTCACCCACCTTTTCTTGGTCTGAAGTCATCTCCGGTTGCTTTGCACGTAGACATCTTGCTGTGGTGTGGCTCTGGGTTGCTCCAGAGAACTCCACAGTGGAGCCAGGTGTATGTGCGAACTCCCTGCTTGCACGCTGAAGCCAAAAAGAAGATGAGAAACTCTTACTTGATGGACGATTCCTGTGTGTAGAAGTTCACCCGATTATGTTCTTTCACTTGTTCATTTGTTTTCCAGAAGATACCTACTGAATGCGTCCCGAGGGCCCACCTCTGAGCCTGTGGCTCTAGTTGCCTGGTGTAGGGTTAGTGAGGGCCCCAGGGCAGATGGATCCTGCAAATGTAGGGCTTTCTGTTCTGCTTCCTGTATTGATTGGGTCAAAGGGCTTCTTTAATACAATAAAAAATCAAAAATAGCTTTGGCAAAACAAAAATTATTGTAGGAGACAGGTGAACATAATGAAAATACCACCACACTTATCTCAGGTGATGTGATGGGTTAGAATTCTGCTGCTTCCTATTCTGGCTGTTTGACGCGCATCACATCATTCACCTTCCCAACTGCAAAACGGGAGATTTTGATCCCACGTTACTGTATATAATTGCTGAAGAACATTAAAGCTGACACAATTACTTATTTCTGTTTTCACCTTTACTTTGAATTTTCTTTTCTAGGAACTAGAAGGATTAGAGACTTACTCCAAAAATCACACATATAACTACCTACCTATTGTGATAAAATTAGATATCTTAACACCTTAATTTGTTCATGTTTTCTATGTTCTTATGTGCAAATAGGGAGAATAATTTTAATCTTCTGTACATGTCCTATTCACATTCATACCTAATTATGATTTTATCACCTGATACCGGTCAAGATGCTTTATATCCCTAGGCCAGTGTCCTTAAATGGAGATGAACCAACTGAATTAGAATGACCTGCAAAGTTCCTTCCACTTTACTTTTGGTTCATCTGTAAATTATACCTAAGTCTGAACCTCCCAATTTTTAATTTTAACATCACTGCCCCTGGGAATTTTGAGAGCAGTAATTTTTATATAGATGAAATGGCCTTTTTGAGAACAAAGCCTCATGGCAAAGTGTTCAATGTGGTTTGATTTTTTTTAATTACTGATTTTATAGAGAGAGAAACACTGATTTGTTGTCCCACTTGTTTATGTACTCATTGGTCTGTGCCCTGACCAGCTATTGAACCCACAACCTTGGTGTATCAGGAAGATGCTCTAACCAACTGAGCTACCAGGCCACGTTCGATGATGTTTCATTTGTTCAATATTCATCATATGCCTTTGGGCAAATAGTTGATTGCAAGATGTTAGATTATAAGACATTTTGAGTCCTTCCTTAAAATAAACATGTTTATTTGCACTGAGTTATAGTAATGTTTCAGGACTTGACGATAATTTCCTATTACTGAAATCATAGCATCGTAAAAATATTAGTTGGTTCTTAGAAATCATGTACTCCTAATTCATGGAGCATCCCTCACTGCTTAACATCTAGCCTCTGTTTGAATACCTTTTGGAAGGGAGGGAGGAGTTCCATCTTCCCAACAGAATTCATTTCCTTTTTGGATGCATGTAATTGCTAGAAAGTTCCTTTGTACACTGTATAAATATCTTCCTTCCTGTAATTTCCCCTTCCTCCTCCTCCTGTTATTGTTGTTGTCATCATCATTGTTATTGCTTTCTGGAGCAACACAGAATAATGCTCATCGTTCTTAAATATTGTAACCTTCAGTTGGGGATCAGAATGATGACTACCTTTCTGTTACCTGTAGCTTTTAAAGTGCATTTGGTTGTTGTTTCATGCCTCTGTGTGATGACCATACGTCCCATCTCAGTCAGTCCCACTTTATGCCTGTTCTCTCAGCATAAATATTAATAGCATCTTCTTTCACTCTCAAAATTTTCTTAATTAGGTAATAACTTATATAGTCACTCCACGCCTCTGTAATAGTGTCTGCCAAATGTATTCTGCAGATTTCTAGGTCTCAAGAGTGCTCTGTGAGAAAGGAGAAATTGTTTAGGAAACATTTTTATTTACCATCACCCTTTCCACAGATTCTCAAAGAAATTAGTGAAGGTTTCTGTAGGAAGGAAATCTGCTTTACTTTGTTTACCCTATTGTTTCTCAAATGTAATTGTGGAAATACCTATTGTTCCCTCTATACCCCTCCCGAAAAAAAAAACAACAACAACAACAACAGTTTAGCATTCTCTCTTTCATAAAAATAGCTTAGGTGAATTTTAATTCCAATTATTTTAAGATTTTGTTTCAAATTGCTAGAAAAATTACCCTAAATGTTAACCACACTGGTTCCTATTTTCTGTCTATAAAATAAGAGAGTTAGAGTGGGCTCTTAGGCTCAACAAGTTGGAAAAAACCTTGACAACCATCTTAGAAGAACCCTCCTCATTTTATTCCTCCAGTGTTGGTAACTCACAGCAGCTTAGAATCAGCAGGACATGAGGGGTGGTGGAATCTTTGGGCGTTCGTGAAGGCCCTCGCTGCAGCCTGGAGGACCGACCAGCTGTCGTGTGAATGGCAGTGTAGCCGGAAGGCTCTACAGCTGGAAACCAGTCGGGAGATTTGAAGAGCAGTTACCAAAGTATGATATCAGATCACCATGGAAACTGTGTTGTAATGACCGCACTAGCACTGATTTGGTCCACGCTTCTATCTGTAGGAGCACATCTTCCCTGGAAACAGGGTGCCATCTAGCCATTGTCCCTGCAAGAGAACTACAGATTTGTTACCCTCCAGTCCAAGAGTAGCTGCGTTAACCCAAACACAAAAATGGGAAAGAGACTTCTTTAGAGCACTAAAGAAGATTTAAAACCAGCATCTTTTAAAGTCCACTAACTTCATTTTGCTTGGCAATTGGGTACATTGATTTTAAGTGCAATATCATTTCTAATAAAAGGACACCAACACAATTACTGTTCAATATGCATCACCATCATAAAGCATTGGCAGCCATGGCGGGTCAATTTTTAAATGATCTCCTGAAGATTAAATTTTTAATTGTCTTTCAACTGTACTAACATAAATCACTTTGGCAGTACATTTCTTGGATTTGCATAATGACAGAGCACAACAAGATGAGTTACCATTTTTATTTTTATTTTTAAAGATTTTGTTTATTTATTTTTAGAAAGAGGGGAAGAGAGGGAGAAAGAGAGGGAGAGAAACATCGATGTTTGGGCTACCTCTTGCACGCCCCCAGTGGGGGACCCAGCCTGCAACCCAGGCATGTGCCCTGACGCAGAGTCAAATCAGCGACCTTTCAGTTTGCAGGACGATGCCCAACCTACTGAGCCACACCAGCCAGGGCTCAGCTACCATTTTTAACAACTGAGTTTTCTTATATGATTCATGTTATCAGTTGTATGCATATAACCTTTCCAAAGCCGTGGTGACATCACATACATACGTATTCTGAACCAAAGAAATAGCTTCCTGGGTCACGTTATGGGTTTTTGGTTTTCTGCTTTTTATTTATTTATTTGTTTGTTTGTTTGTTTGTTTATTTATTTATGCAGTGAGCAGAATGCCAGCCCATTGTAAATAACTAAACAGTATTTTGTAGTTTCAAAGGGCCATTACACAAAGATTTCTTAAGGAGAGCATTTTCTGTAAAATTGGCACCTAGGCTTTTGCTTGTATAGTTGGCTTGTGCATGCTGCCCCCTGTCTACAAAATTCAGGAAAAAGAAATTTTTGTCCTAAGTTGTCTAGAAAAAAAATCCGGCTGTTCTAAATAGGTGTGTTTTATAACTTACTGGACTTTTTTTTCCTAGGACAACAGGCAGTTTCCCATCAAAGGCTAAGTTCTGTTTCTAAAGATCACTCTTGATGAAGGTGTTTGGGACTTGGAACATATCCTGCCGTGAAAGCAGAGTTATATAAACTGTGATCAGGTTCTCAGCAACTTCATCGGTTTCCTGCCTGGGCTGTGTGTGTGGCTGTGAGACGCACCAGGAGAGGAGACCGTTAGAATAGCTGAGTTATAATAATACTCAGGGCGAGCCCAAGGTTCCTGTCTCTAGGGGTGGGACTGTGGAGCTCACGCGGCTGTCACTTTTTCTCCTTTTAAATGCCCCTCACCTGTGGCATCTCTCCCAGTTAAGCTCCCATAATTACGGAATCAAGAAGAGTGGTGGAGGCATGTTTAACGTTTAGATTTTAGTTCAGTCTGTCCATGGCCCAGATGTGTATGTTTTTAACACGTGCTTCCACTTTGAAGAACACCTTCTTAGAGGATGTGAACCTAAAACAGCGATTTGCAACCTAGCTGATTATTGGAGTCCCCCCAGGAGCCAATAATGCAGATTCCCAGGCTTCTCTCCAGGGCCCCAGACTTCCCACATCAGAGGTGGGCCTGGGCATCTAGTGAACAACCAGATCAGGGAACCAATAGCCAAAACATCTGAATCTCTTTTCTTCTAATCAAAAACCCAGTTTCATCAAATCAGCTAAGCCCAATTAAGAAACAAATAGAAAATAAATGAATTCACGTACTCTAGTATGAATTAATTAAATTTATTTCATGTTTTTATAGTTCTCAAAGTAGTTTCACATTATCACATTTGAACTTTATAACAGGGGAAAAAGGAAGGTGATTATAATTTTTTAGATAAAGAAACTGACCTTATATATCAGCTACAGCAAATCCTTCATAGCACAGAATGGGAATGAATAAAACTGAAAAGCATCATTAGTGAGAGGAAATATAGACAGGTGAGTGAAATATTCATGCCAGGTGGGCAATGCTTCTTTTGCTCAAAGGGGTCCCCGGGGACTGATGGAGCCTGATTGAACGTTCCTATGTGGGCAAGCCCTCTTAGGTTATTCCAGACAGTCACAGTTTCTTCCCTTCTTAAACTCCTAGATCTAACGTGTCTTCATCAAAGCTCCCACTGCAGATTCAGCGAGGACAGGAGAGAAGGACAGAGACGACTGTTGTAACTCTGCATGTGTTCCCACTTACTGTGCACTTTAATGTTTTTCGAGTTTCTGGCACAGCTCTGAGCAGGACCAGCCTTAGGCATGGGCTAAGTAGACAGTTATTCATTTATTCAACCCGTATTACTGTCTTTCTCATGCGAGGCACTTCTCTTGACATGGGGGCAACGTAGATGAAAAGACGTGCTCCTGCCCACAGTGTCTTTCATCCAGAGGGAAGACAGACACAAGAACAAAATAACAAGTTAAACTACAATTTAGATGGTTGCTGTGGGGGAATTACGCTTACTCTCAGATCTAATGGATAAAATAGGGACTTATCAGTTCGATAAGTGAAGAGAAGATTCTAGGGACAAGGCAGTATGGAAAGAGTCTAAGGAGAAGTGAGAAGTTGTGTCAAGTTTCAGAAAATACAGGCAGCACAGCCAGTATTGTCAGAGGGATCACAAAAAGTTTTTATTTGGCCAGGGAAGCAGTTCATGAAAGATCTTGTGTGCCTTGCAGAAGAGTAAAGCTTTTTATGCCCTTGGCAGTAGAAAATAATGGGAGGCTTTCCAGATGGGAAGTTAGAAGGGTCATTGGCCACAGCTGAGAAGGGAGGAGAAAAAGCAGACTCGATCGAGCAGACTCCGATCCAGAGCGGCATACCTGGGCCGAGGAGAGAGGAGAGAGACGGTAGAGACATGGATGGATGGCTGGATGGATGGATGGATGGGTGGATGGATGGATGGATGGATGGATGGATGGGTGGATGGATGGATGGGTGGATGGATGGGCTGGGTGGATGGTGAAGGAAGAAGCTGGGCTGACTCCCCATTTTTTTGGCTTGACCACCTGGAAGATTGGGAACAACACTCACCAAGCATGTAAAAGGGGTAACACTTTTGAAGAAGTCATGTTAACAAATGCTCATTGCGTAAGACTTAATGGCACACAGGGTTTTTTTGTAGCATACTAAATAAGGTAACGTTCATTGTAAATTGTGCATGAACAATAGAGCGATTATTTAATAGTTACCTTTAAGTTCAAAACTATAAAAGGAAGTAAACATTTTAGACTGATATCCTTTAAAGAAGTTATTTAGTACAACTACAGACAAATTAAGATTATGTGATATATTTATTTTAAATATATTCTGACACAACTTTCCTAGTAACAACAGAAAATGAGAAGTATAGAGGGCCCAAACAGCTGGCATAAAGTGGTAATTGGGCCAGTTCACATTCCTTACTGATCCTCTGTGCTTCTGTCCTTTCTTTAATTCTCACCATCTCTTACACACATCATTCCAGGAGAGTTAAATTATTATTTCCAATGAAATACAGTGTGAACAGGAAATGCTTACTTCAAATGTGTCATATCCTGAAGATACTGTGTCCTTAAGTTATAAATTGGATTCTACTTTTAGTTTCCAGAAAACGTCTTTATTAGATCTAAATCAGACTGAACAGATCTGATAGGTAGATTTAGAAAGTAAAGATTTTTTATTTTACGTTGGTTCAGAACTTACAAATTGCAACTAAAAACATCTTGTAGGGAATTTTTAAATGATCGCACAATTCCATGGTTTGTCAAAACCCTGCAGTTTGGGGCATTTGACTGTGTCAGGTCGCTGTGCTGGCGACTGGACGAATTTAAATGGATTTTTTTACTCTTGCCTATCTCTGACTAAGTACATTTCCAGCTTCATCAGGGAGCTTTACAACTCTTCCATTTACAATTTTATAAATATTTACTGACCATCCACCGCATAGAAGCTCAATGCTAAGGACCTTGTTGCAGAGATGAACAGGGCCCATTTTCTGGAAGCAGATATGTAAACCAATAAATCACACAGCAAGTAAGTTTGCCATTGATAGGAATGAGAAACAAAGCATCAGAGAAAGAAGGAATTAACTCTCTGGGGCCCATGGGATGATCAGAAAAAGTTGCTAGAGAAGGTGGCATTGCCACAGAATTGTGAAGGGCACGTGGGGAGGGTGATGGTGAGCGGAGGATATTTTTTCAGATGAGCAGCACAGTATAAACAACGACACTGAAATCGGGGCTTCAAGAGACAAGTTGGCCCAACTTCTGGGACCAAGAGCTGGAAATTTCAGTTCTAGTCTTCTGAGGGGGAACCCAAGAATCTACATTTTTAACAAGTACCCCAGGTAACTTTTAGGCACACTACAGTCTAGCTTAATGCATACATTCTTAAATTTTAAATCTCCCAAGTAGAGATTGTTTTACTTATCACTGTAGCAATACCTGGCACATAATAGGTGATCAATGAATGTATTTTGAGGAACGAGACCACTTGCTAGACACTTGACTCATAGGAGATGATTCCTGCTCGATTTCTTAGGTACTTTCTGCTTTGGCTGTGAGTGGATGAGTTTATTACTGCCCATTCTACTTGAAGAAAGTAGAGGAGTTGACTGTCACAAAGACAAAAACTAGGGAAGCAAATTTTTGATGGAAGGGTATTAGGGTATTTTAGTGGAAGAAAAAGTAGGCTACTGGCCTATTTCCTGTCTTTTCTGCCTCAGAATCTAAAAGATGTGAGAAAAGTGGTCTAAGAAAATACTTTGAACTTTCTGAATTTTGCAGAGTTCACTCATCATGCTTTAGCCGCCAATTTTAGGACTTGATAATCTGCAGGTACAGTCCTAGGAATATAGAGAAGGAGAGACTGCCTTCAATGAGCACTCCACCGACAGAAGACCAACAAGCAAAACTTAATCACCTCACACTGATAAGGCTAGGACTACAGAATAGGTGCCAAACACCGGGTCAAGCCTTTTCCACTTGTTACCATGTCATTTAATCCTAAGAACCTATAAAGCATATATGTTACAGATGATGAAACTGTGTCTGAGGAATTAAGTGATTTACCCCAGCTCACATTAGAGCAAGGAGTGAAAACTCTAATTTCAACTCAGTGTCTGTAAAACACATCATTATTACTCATTGGATTTATCCATCAGTATACTGTACTTATGTTTGCCTTTATTTGTTCATGTCCAAATAGTCATAAAACATGATTGAGTTGTATATGTAAGATGCACCGACATCTTAAGTTCCCTCAAAATTTATGTTCAAAATTGAAAGCTATCCCAGGAATGCTTGTATGATGTCAACATGCTGTCTTACCTCAACAAACCCTTCCATGACCCTATGTATGGACTCCTAACTTGTTTCCCACTGAGAATTAAGGTTCTGACATTTTTCTAATTCTTACCAAATCTTAAGAATATTAGCAGGCTTAATCCTTAAATAGTATCCAATTCCTTTGATGAAATGTACCTTATTGATTTTATTATGTAAAATATTTTTTCCAATTGGTAAGTACCAAGGTTAACAAAAATATGAAATCATAAACACTGGTCAGAAATCAGATGGCTTGGAAACAGTACATTTAATTGCATACTGAGCAAATGACATCAAGGATTGTATTAAACTTCAAGGTTTGAAAGCACTCTAATTTTAAAAATACCTATCACTTAAAAAAATTATCTCTAACATAAAAAGCAAACGAGTTCGTGGGTAGTTGAATTCACTTAATTTTTCACTGATGTGATAAGTTTACATGAATGTTTGTTTTTAAAAATGATACTAGTCCTGAACTATTTGGTGTCCTTTCTGCTCATACCAATTAATGGTCCAGATTCGATTCACCCATTTAGGATCTATGACTCAGAGTGTTCTGTGCAACCTGGCAAACAACTGTTTGGGTGTCCTCAAACTCAGGCTGTTAACTAGTAATGTCATTAGTCATGCTTTGTCATGTATAACTCATTGTGGCAAACCAAACAGGCCAGTTCTGAGTTCCAAAACAATATTTTAGTATGTGAATTTTTAGTTTACCCATTAGTTGTATATTCATGCCCTTGGATTTATAGTCATTTAGTTTATAAGACATATAAGTTTACTATGGTTTAGATCAGTGTGAACTCAATTATTGTACAAAAAATCTCAATGATGAATATAAATATGTGTTACAGCTTTCATAGTTTAGGCTTTTTGATATCTGAGAGCACAGTGAATTTTTTGTTGTTGATTTATTTCTAGGTTTAAGCAAAATTTAATTTTCTTGATGTCAAAATGTTTTGTTGACCTATGGTAAGATCAGTGCTTTATTTTTTAATTTACAGTGTTCAGAAAACTTTCTTGATTTAATTATGCTCATAAATTTAAAAAAATCTCTAGATTTTTTGGCATAAGTATTTACAAAAGTTTATTTCTCAGGGACTTGTATTTATTAATGACAACTGAGATGCATCAGTTTGAATCTATTTTAAGGGAGTTTGCTTTTCATTTTAAATGGGAACTTTTAAGAATACCCTTTATTAAAATCCCATGTTCTTGTTATTTTCCTGCTAACTCCATTTTTAACCATGTTGAAAACACTTTGCCTTAAAGCAGAAATCAGACCTAACAAGCTCCAAAACAGCTGACTCATCTGAGCTCCAAACCCACACCCAGAGCTCTTTCTGCACTGGTCTAGAAAGTTATGTCTCTTTGTTTGCAGAATGGAGGAAAAGATATCCTCTGTAAAGTCACAACAGATTGCCTGAAGAAAAATCTATCATATCTGAGCCAAACACAGCACACTCTGTAGTATTTTCAGAAACTATGCTAAAGTGGTCCAGAAAAACCTGTAGAAGATTCTTCAGTAAATTCATTTCAGTGATACTCAGAATCATTTATATCTTGTATCCCTTCTGAGGCCTCAGCCTGAATGGCATTTGGTAGTTTTATTTTTTTTTAAAGAATTGCATGAATATTTTAAGTGCAATTTGGTGTACTATGTTATGGACCATGCATTATTTATGTTAAGATTCTCTTTAATCATAAGGCCTTGCAAAGGATGTGACAGGGGAACGGGTTCAGTTTCTTCTTTGGATTTTGGGTCATTAACTCGGGGGTTATAGCAACAGTAAATTCTCAAGTTGCATTTTGTTTCTCTGCATTTTGTTTATATGTGAGCAAGTTCATTTAAAGATTTGGAAACAAATTGATCAGGTTTGGAAATATCATACCCATGCACCACATGTATATGTTTTAATGAGTAAATATCCACATCCTTCAGGAAAAAGGCAGATTTACAAAAGATGGAAAAAGCATAATGAAGGAATAGCTTGTTTCCAATACAAAGGAAAACCATAAAGTACTTCTCAGTTGGAAATGTTGTGAGAGTAAAGCGTCAATGATTTTTTGAGACTGTTATTCTAAGTGTTCCCATGCCTAGTGTATAATCTCCCAAAGAGCAGAGTGAATTTTATCTTATCAAACTACTTCTTTTCTCCCTGAGACATAATTCTGCCCTCTTCTACTTGTCAAAACACTCTAGAGAGGTGAAACATAACTCCCCCCTTTTTGAGTATGGTCTGCGCATAGTGACTTCCTTCCGAAGATCACAGTATGGACAGTGGAAAAAAGAGGAACTTTCTAGCAGAGAAGCCTGCCAGCCACAGCCTCAGCCAGGTGACAGTCAGCAGGGACAAGTCATGTTGCTGGGAGGTATCTTTCCTGTGATATGCTAAGAAGGGCACTTTTACCTCTTTGGTTTTCTTTCCAATAATACACAAGCCCAGCCTAATCATGAGAAGAAACACCAGACAAATCCCAGTTAAGGGACATTGCATGAAGTACCTGGCCAGTGCTCCTCAAAACTCTCCAGTTCATCAAAACCAAGGAAAGTCCAAGAAACTATCAGCCATGAGGGGCCTAAGGTGCGATGACAAGTAAATACAGTGTGTTATCCTGGTTGGGATCCTGAAACAGAAGAAAGATAGCTACTAACTAACTAACTAACTAACTAACTAACTAACTAACTAACTAACAGTAGGTAAAAACGAAGGAAATCTGAATAAAATACATAATTTAGTTAATAATTGTTATCAATATTTGTTCATTAATTGTGACAAATGTACCACACTAACTTCCCCTTTTTTAAAAAAGGAAAATTAGGTGTAGAGTATATTGGAATTCTCTGTGCTATCTTCATTAACGTTTTATCAACCTAAAACTATTCTTAAATTAAAATTTTATACAAAAGCCCCAGAAATGGGTACATCAATTATCTGCATTATAACCATTACATACATAACCAAAGGAATCCCATCTGTACAGGGTTTACTGGATTTTTCTCTCCTTTTTAGAGAGCCATGTCTAGCTGTAGCTGCTGGGAATTAGTACTCTGCACTACGACCAGCATCATCATTAAATGGTGATGCTCTCCTTTCTGAGTTCCAGATTATACATGTTTATATTTCTAGACCAAGAGGTAAAACCTTAAGGCTCAATTCTAACTACAGTGTGGTCTCAGGTATTAGCCCTTCTTTTGTAGACAGATAAATGGGGCTATGTGCACATTTTAGGCCAAGATTTTTTTTTGACTCGTGCAGTCTTGCAATCTGTTGCACAGCCAGTCTGGGTAACCATTATCTACTGTTTACTTACATAGTCATGAACTCAGCTGGTATTTACTGAACATTTTCTCTGTGTTAGTGTTGACTCAGATGCTGAGTATAAGAGGGTCCCTGGCTTACAGAGCCCACCTGGTGGTGGGGGACAAAGTTATATTCCACATGTTCTGGCAGATAAGCGAGGTAGCTCTCAGGAGCTTTGGAGGGACCACCACTCACGACAGACTGGCACCCCTCTTTTCCTGTCAGCTCATTCATTCATCCCATAAATATTTATTGAACAACTGCTGTTGGGTAGGCTGTGTTCTAGTCACTTAGGCACATCAGTGAACAATGCAGACCAGTACCCCTGCCCTCGTGAAGCTCACAGGCTCTGAAAATGACAAACGCCCCCTTATCTTGAGCTGAAATCAGAATCCCTATAGTTTCCATTAGAAACAAAATG
The DNA here is from genome assembly GCA_007922815.1 of Macrotus californicus. NCBI lineage: Eukaryota > Metazoa > Chordata > Mammalia > Chiroptera > Phyllostomidae > Macrotus > Macrotus californicus. The sequence goes on along the minus strand of VMDR010006381.1, from coordinate 1,412 downwards.
TTTATTATTTTCCACATAAAAGTCCCATATGGAAAAGAGCTGTTGTGCCTCTGGATCCTACCCCCCCACACTCCAGTCCCCCGCAAATACTGTTTTGTGACAACACTTCCCCAGTTCCTTCCAATATTCTCTACATGATTTAGATTCAAGTGTCTTCGCTACCCTGTTTCGGAAAGCAGTGTAGTTGGGAAGGTCCTCCGGTAAAAGCCAGAAAGCACTGGGCCCAAGTCCTGGGTCTTCCGTGTGATAGCTGTGACCTTTGCATGTATCGCTGGGCCACACGCGGCCTCGGTTTTCTCATCTGCAAAATGAGAGTATTATTTTTACTTTGCACAATTATTGCAAAATTAGAGCTAATTTATGTAAAATGACTGGCAAAGGTCTGGGCAAAAAGGTGTTCTAAAAATAGCAGCTCACTGTAAACTAACCAGTCTGCTTTTATTCAATGTGCTGCTGGTAAACTCAGTCTCTCTCCTTCCGCGCTTGTGCGGTTGAATGTTTGATTCCGGCTGTGTGTGGACATTCACTCCTTTCGGTTTACTTTTGTTACATATTCGCAAGCCCTCATCAGAAGGCCGTAAGGCAGATGCGCTACGAAGTATCAGCTTTTAGAGGGTAACACAATGAGCCTTACCTTACCTGCTGGCGTGCCGCCTGCCCACACTACCCAGGCGCAGCTCCCTGCAGCTGTCAAACATAGCGATCCTGCCCCAGCGAAAGGGACGTTCACACTAGGTGGGGTTAATGAAGACTTACCTCTTGTTAGCTCAGGTCAGGTTTTGCCACCAAACGGGTTAAAATCAACTTGCGGTTCTGGGTGCTTTTGGTTTGGGAATTGCAGATGAGGGATTAAGTTTTGTCAACCCAGGTGCCACCCTGTTGAGATCAGTTTGAGTCCTGAGTTGGTTCACGCACAGTATATGGGTGTCCCCTCTGAGTGAGCCATCATCAGTTTCTATAAACATGCTTTGGAAATCTTTCAAGTCACTGGTTTAAAAACAGCGAGCAGAAACATTTTCTTCTCGTAGGTCTGACAGGTCTCACAGATCCTGAGACGTTTTGTTTCTCAATCATTTAAAAAGTTACTTGTCACTGAATATGATTACCAGATACTTGGGTGAGCCCTCAGATTTGTTTCAGAATGTTTTCTGTTGTTTTGAATTTTTTTCTTTGCTGTGCAGTCAGTGCTCTGGGAGCCTTTTTTCCTTATTTTTCATGACTCTAATTCATCGTGGTATAATATCTTTATCTTTTATATTAATTTACGTCCCCTGGTTATGAAAATCACATTGCATAGTAATGTTATTAATTTATCAGATTTTACAAATTATGTTTATGTGTCAAAATCTTGACAAAAAAATGGTTTCACAAAAAAAATATCATTTTTAGCCAGTAGATGGGAGTCAACTACA
>VMDR010006380.1:0-45834 GCA_007922815.1 Macrotus californicus | reverse complement strand
AGGGGAACCAGACTTAGAAAGGAAGTGATAGTGATGGCTGTGAAGTAGAAATATTATTAAACAGAAGATATCATTGAATAACTGAGCTAACCAACTGAGAAGCCTGCTTTACTTCTGGATTTTGTTGATGAACAGGTAAATTTCCTGATTATTTAAACCAGTTTAAGTCAGATTTTCTGTAGTTTGCACTTAAAAATAACATAAAAAATACATCTATCTAATCTTTTAGTCTTAAATACCTCTTTGTTGATGGAACATCTGTGTATACAACTAAACTGAACTCCTCCTTCCTTTAGAAACTCGATGTAGTATTTACTTTTTGTGAGATGGCACATATTTTACTATACTTCTAATCGTAGCCATATGAGTTCTTGATTTACTCGTGTTTGAGGCCCTGGGAGTCAGAGAATGTATTTTCTTTTCTTTCTGTCCCCTGAATGACTTACTGCAGTACACTGTGACAGTTTTGGATGAGAGATTTTGGTGTAGCTAAAGGATCCCTGTCATTCAGGAACTGTGTAACCCTGGGAAAGTAACCCTAATATCTACCTGTAGGTCCCAGTTTCCTTGTATACAAAATTAAAGGACTGTCCTAAATGATCTCCAAGGTCCAGGATTTTCTCCTTTAATGAAAAGTTTTAAGCAAAGACAATAAAGAACAAAAGGTTTTTCCTTTTTCTCATTCATCATCTAGACTAAGATACAGCTATACATTTCGTAAACACAACCCCCTGCCCCCACAAGAGACTATTTTTTTCTCGAGAAGAATTCTCTTGTCTTTTAAGAACAATTGGCTTAAATGGCAACCAGCTTTTAAAATAGCATTTTCTCTTGTATAACATGAGGAGGATAATTGCTAGAATGTGGACTCAGTACAAGGATTCAATGAGATGTCATTACTAGTCCAAATAAGAAAGCAAGTCAGACGGCCAGGTAGACTTAGTGCATAAGCTAATGAGACTCTACCTGGGATTAAGAAAGGGTACCATGAGTACCAGTTACTCTTTGCCACATCTCTGTAGTTCTACCATAAACGTCGGTAAACTTTTAGGTATATGCAATTCATTGAATATTGATAACTTACCTTACTTTTCTATAAAATAGAAAGTTGCCTTTCTTAAAACTATTGTGAGAATTAGATGTGGTAATTTATATAGTGTTTAATGCAATGGCTTGCATCTAGTAAATGCTCAATAAGTTGTGATCACCTTTTTACTTTTGTTGCCTTTATACTTGAAGGAAGGGGACAGATTAAAAGATTGAGATGGAACCATGAGACTGAGAAAGCAAAGAGCCAGTACAATACCAAGAAGCCACCCAAACAAATCATCCAACCTTAAATCTGCTTCAAGTAAAGGAAGAAAAGAGACAGCATATTAGAAAAAATCTGGTTTAGGATCCACACATGGAATCATCATGGTCAGAAGGCTTTGTATTTAGAAATACTTTGGAAATTCTTGCTGGGTCAGGCAGATGGGTGAGAACAACCTGAAACTCAGGAGCCACTCAACCATCAAGCAGTTGATGAAGAACCAAAACTCATTCCTTGAATGGGAAAGGAGTATTGGTGGACACCAATACTCTGCAATTTACAAAGCCCTTCCTTATTTCGAGTTTCACTTAACCTTGTAAGGTTTATAGAGAAGGCATTGATACTGTGTTTTTTGTGTGTTGTTTTTTTTGCCATGCAACAAAAGGGGGCTATGGGAGGACAGGGGACTTGGCAGTTTTCATATGCTGATGAAATATGTTTGATCACAAAAGTCATCTTGTGATTTATCAGCAGAAGCTGTATTTGATCATTTCTGGATTCTAGGGCTTGCCTACTTTGAACAAAGAAGGGAGACCCAATTGTTTTCCTTCATTCCATTCCCTTTGCTACCTTAAAATTCTGGTTGAATTTATAACAGCTGTTGGGGATGGAGTGCGTGTGGGAGTGTGATTTAGAAACGATGTGCTATTGCTTCCCTTAGATGCTAACCCAATCCATGTGTTTTTTCTTCTTGTTTTCTCTTGAGTGAAGGGACTCTTTTTTAATGTCATGGTCTTTAAATCTTCAAGCAACAGAAAAATTGTCTTTTCCACTATTTTTTCAGGACACTTTCTAGTCTTTTTTTTTTTTTTAGGAGAAAATGCTTATTTCCTAATCATAGACTTTTCTTCCATGTGGAGGAATCTCTACTCTTTCGAACCCTATGGGACTCTCTCTACCCTCCTCACACTTGGTAGGGTGGAAAAAGGCTGATTTATTCAGATGATGATTTTAGAAAGAGAAATTGGACATGCATAGCTCAGCCCTTTCTTTTTAGTAGTGAGCTTCCTGTAGTATACATGTCACTCTTCCAAGCATCTGATCATGTGTGGGGATATTTTTAGTGGGCTTGATGGCCTTAGGTTACAGGATATATCTTGAATATAAGCTGTATTGGTATAACTGAGATCAATATTAGTATACATAGAGAAGCATCTTTCTAAATTCAGACCTTTTAGGCATTGGAAGCAGAACAGTATTTACTGTTTGTAGAGCAAAAATCAGTGGAGTGTAGTATGTGCCAAGATTACCAAAGAAGCTGGCTTCAAACTCTCAGTGCTCATATCTAGATAGCACCAGACTGGCTTCTCAGAATTCCATTCTGAATTAAGGCTGAGAAGAATAATGTGATAAGGCTACAGTTAGATTCAGGTGGTTTGCATTCAGGCTCCAAAGTCATTGTGTTCCACGTTGACTGTAAGTTAGTTATTACAAGTAAAGGAAAAATATTACCTAGGAGTTTGTTTCTTAGGTCTAAGAAATTCTTTATAAAGAGTCAGATTAAAAGCAAGAAGGCCAGTGTGATACAACCATGAAACTGACTTCTCAGAGACAATGTACATGCTATGTCACTAGATAGATCCTATACTTAATCCAGTCCTGGAGTGCCAGAATCTGGGGCCTCAAACAAGAAATGAAAATTAGGAGGCTTTAAATATACCGTATGGAAGAGACAGCTTCCTCAAATAACATCTGGTGGCAGTAGTTGCTGCTTTTCAGAGAAAACTGCATTATTCTCTGAGGGAAAAAACAATATCTTTTTCCTTAAGGTATGGTTGAATATATAGTGCCAAATATATAGTGCTAAAATTAACCTCTTGATGAATTTAAATCCAAATGTGCGTAAGCTCATAGATCACATATTCCATACACCCAGCATCGATTAACTGGTGTCTTGGCAGGACTAAAACCAGTGAGGAGTGTGTGGCGGTTAGGGGTACAGGCTCTTGGGGCAGCCTACCTAGGATTTGCATTCTGGTTCTACTCCTGACTAGCTAGTTGTAGGCTGTTGGGCAAGTTACTGGAGGGGACTGGCTTGTTTCCTAAATGTGGTCAGTTTCAAGGCCAGTGCATGCCCTAATTGAACTTTACAGATCCAGGCACACACCCGACTGGTGTTGCTCAGTTGGTTGGGCATTGTCGGACAAAACGAAGGGGCGCCAGTTCAATTCCCAGTCAGGGCACATGCCTGGATTGAGAATTTGGTCCCTGGTGTGGGCGTGCATGAGAGGCAATGGATTGATATTTCTCACATCAATCTTCTTTCCCTCTCTTCTCCCTCCCTTCTGCTCTCTCTAAAAATAAATAAATAAAATCTTAAAAATGCAAGAATCCAGGCACAATGAAGACTTTGCCTTCAACTAATTAGACTTTGGAGGCTATATCTATTCCAGTGGGAGACCGTTGTGTTGTTGCTGTTGAAAGGCTCCTGACCCCTCCCAGGAGAACTCCTCTGACCCGCAACTGACCAGAAGAGGAAATTGGAGAGGATGCATTTGGACTTGAGTTTCTGGGAATTTTTAACTTACAAGGGACGGATAATATAGCTTACCATTTTACTTGTGACTTTAACTTCCATAGAAATTTAATTTTTGAACTCTAATTACTCCTTAAGAATTTGGTAGTGGCAGTTTGTATTAAAATTTGGGGAATATTATTGCTGGCATTTTAATACTGTAGTATTTTATTTGTTTTATTATTTGAGTATCATGCTAATGGGACTTGGGAAGCAGGAAATGGCAAGTATTCTGGATGCTGTGGCCAGACACATGGGAAATAAAGACTACTAAAATCACTGGGGATACCTCCTACCTATAAGAGATAAGCATGAACTTAGTATGCAAATTTTAGAGACAGCACAGACCACATTTGGAAATGTTGTTCCAACCTCACTTACTATGTAACTTATAAGGATACTGGTTTTGAATGGGGCACAAAGAAAGAGAGGTCTCTACAGGGGTATCATTTCTCAGTACATGTTCAGTGCGGCTGATTGGGCCATATGACTCAGCAGATCCCAAATATTAGAGGTATCCATGACAGGGTCTCTGGCAAGCCCCAATAGGAGCTTCACAGCATGGACCCCTGGAGCAAAGCCCATGCCATCTGCAGCAGATGAGTATTCATTGTTTGAGATGCAGTTCCTGGCATGTTCCATAGCCTCATGCAGGACATTTAGTAATTATGTATTGGAGCTGCTCATGATGAGTTGGATATTGTCAGACCTATTAAGTAATAAAGTTAGAAGAACACAGCGGCAATCCATTGTATGATGGAAATTATATACTCAGAATTGGGCCTGTGCATGTCCCAAGTACACAGCTGAATGAACAGGTGGCCCAAATTCCCACGTCACTTATCCCTGTTGTATTGCTGTCTCTTCTTTAGCTCATGCCTATGGCTTCAGGGGGTTCACAGTGATCAACTAATGGAGAAAGAAAGTATCCAGGCCTGGGTCACAAATGAGTTGCTTCAGTATGGGATATCGCTGCACTGTAGTCACACTCAAGTGACCCTGGAAGATAGTGGAGAGGGGAAATTCTCTCAGTGGACAGAGCTTTGAGCAGTATAGCTGACCATCAGGTTGGTGGGCAGGGAAAAGTAGCCTGAAGTAAAGATATACATAAATTCCTGGGAAATGGTGGGTGGGGTCTGTAGATTAGTTAGAAGCCTAGAAAGAACACGATCTGAAGACGGGGGGCAAAGAGATGTAGAAAAGAGGCATGTGGATAGTCCTGTGTGAGTGGGCAGATCTTTGTGTCTCACACAGATGTCCACCAGAGGGCATCCACAGCAGAAGTGGCGTGGAACAACCAAGTTGAATAGATGACTCGTCCAGTAGAGGTCAGCAACATTTTGTCTTCTTGGCCACCAGTACTTGCACAGTGGACTCAGGACTAAAGTTGCCATGGCAGTAGAAATGGAGGCCCACAACATGAACTCCTTTTTCTCAAGGCTGACCCAGCTGCTCCTGCAGACTGTCCAAAATGTCAGCAGTGAAGAACAATGCCCAGCTCTCATTTTGGTACCATTCTTTGAGGAAATCAATTAGCTCCTTTTTGACAAGTTGATTACATTGGACCCTTTCATCCAGAGATGGTGAAAATTCATTCTTCCCTGTGTTAGTAGGTATTGTAGGTATGGGTTTGCCTGCTGATTGGTCTGTTTGGGTTGCTATAACAAAATACCACAGATTGGGTATGTTATAATCAATAGGAATTTGTTGTTCACAATTCTGGAGGCTTGAAGTCTGAGTTCAGGGTGCTAGCATGGTCGAATGAGAACCCTCTTTGTAGTTCATACCTGGCACCTTCTTGCTTTGTCCTCACATGGTGGAAGAGGCTCATGAGCTCATCAATCCTGTTTATGAGGGACCGATCCTCATGGCTTAAGTCATGAGGCCCCAACTACTAGTAACCATCACTTTTGAAAGTTAGGATTTCAACAAGTGAACTTTGGGGGGGGACACAAACATTCAGACCATATCATCTTCCCTGCTACATGGCTTGGTTTGCCTGTCTGCCTGAAACTCCAGAGTGATCAGGTGCTTACTGTCTGATTTGCTAGGATCCTGCACCACCTTGCATCAAGCAACCCATTTTTTCAGGGAGATGTTAAAATGACCACATGACCATCATGGGATCCACTGGCCTTAAAATATACCACCACATTCAGGAGATGCTACCTCGTATAATTTTTGTAGTGGCCTCTTAAAACACAGCTAAGGAGATAGCTTGGTGAAAACACCCTTCAGTGTTGGGTTACTATCTTTCATGATATGATATGTATTTTGAACTGATGTCCAGTATATGGTATTGTGTCTTTGATAACTAGAGAACATGAGTCTGGAAACAAGATGTGGAAGTAGGAATGATTCCCTGTCATTGTCAGTGATCTATGTGGGGAATTTGTGCTTCCCATCCCCGCAAATTCAGTCTCTGCTAAACTAGAGTTTCTGGTTTGCAATGAGAGTAGGTGGAGCACACTTCTGTTGAGGGGATTCACTAATGGTCTCACTAATTCCAAGGCCATAATAGCAGCCTGGACGTTGTAGATTACTCATGCACGTCACCAAGCAGGCCAAGAAATGAGTCATGCTATAGTAAGTATACTATACTACGCCATACTATACCATAGGGGTGGGGAAAAGTGGGTTTACAGTTGTTTATATGGAAGAAGACAGGGAGGTTATGGTTATTACAAGAGCTTTATTAACTCAAAAGAATGTCACACTGGCACAGTGCACTTAGGTACAATCTCGTAAGTGCTCAAATTGCCAGCCTCTGTTATTTACACATTCTTGTAGTCTTTAAAAATCAGTAAGCAGACCTGAATCCCAGTGATCTGCTTGGGTTAGCCCCACTTCCTCCTGAGGTGGTTGAATTCTAACCTACTTTTGCCCACCCCTGCATGTATACTATCCTGTACCATTCTGTACGGCACTGCCAGGGACAGATGGCCCCGATTGTTGGGCAGAGATGATTGCTGCTATGCAATGGGAGCGGGAAGTGTGTCTGGAACTCAGGAGACCCATTGGGTTACATCTAGGTGTTCTCGAGGCCATCCTTGTGAATGGGCAAGCAGTCCTAGTGACCACAGCCTGTCAAGGGAGTGTTTACCAGGAACCTAGACTCTCGGGGATGAAAACAATCTAGACCAACAACATGCTGGCTAAGGCGGAGGAGGCTGTCCTCTGGGTGGTAGAGGAGAGAGATTAAAGTGTCATTTGTGGAAGTACAGACTTTAGTTTCTTCCCCTCACTCTCTTGTTGTAAATTTTGATTTAGAAATTAGACGAAGGTATTAGCTAAATCTATGGTAGTGATCATTTTGCAATATAAATGTACCAAATCACCACATTGTTCACCTTCAAATTAATATTATGTGTCAATTATATCTCAATGAAGTTGGAAAAAAGCTGTGACCATCTTGGAGAGGTAGTGACGGTATGAAGTTCATTTAAAATGTGGGATGTTCTGAGGAATGGAATATAGTGCTGGTGTGCTCAGTGTCCACCCATAGCTCTTCACACCACTAGCATTTACATATCTTTGCCCGAAGGCTCCTCTGATTACTGGAGGCCACTCTGTGGGTGTGTCCTCAGGCTACAAGTTCCAGAATCTCCAGTGTCTGGAAGCAGCCCTCAGCCAAGCTTGACGGGATTTGGTGTATCAGTACCTTTCCCTCTCCCCTCCCTCCCTCACGTGTGGAATAGCTCTGAGAGGCCTGTCCCATACCAGCTGCCACTCTCCTGAAAGTTGAAACTTTATTTACCCACAGCAGGAAACTTGCATGCATTGGCTGTTCCCTGTCCTGTCTGTCCCCATACATCCCCCAGTGATCCTGGCATCACATCTTAACATAAACCTCTTGCATGTGAATCTTCGCCTCGTGGTCTGCTTCTGGATGAACCCAAATTAAGGCAATACCCGAAATATATCTCAAAATCAAATATGAAACAGCTTTCTTTCATTTTATGATTTGTTACACTATAATTTGTCTGAGGAAAGAAAGATAGATGTTAGCTTTGTTTAGACATTTGATAAGGACCTAAACAACGGAGAAACGTCTACTTGTCTAGATCAGGGTTTGCCATATTTTTTCTGCAAAGGGCCAGATAGTAAATATTTCAGGCTTGCAGGCCATATACATTCAGTGTTGCATATAATTCTTGGTGTGTTTTTCAATTTTAAGTGTTTTTATAACTCTTTCAAAATATTAAAGCCATTCTTAGTTCATAAGCTATACAAAACAGGCCGTGGGCTCACCCCCGGCCTAGGCAGAAAACAAGTAGAAATACGGAGATGCTAGTTTCACAACATAACCTTGTTGCAAATGTCAGGATGTGAGTTTTAAACAAGTTCTCATTCTTTTGTATTGATTTATATTTATACAGATAGCCAAGGGTCTTGGCTATAGGACAAGACGTTCCTAAAACTTGTAATGATCTGAGTTTAAGTAAGACAAAAATGTATGGATTGAGTTTTCTTCCAAAACCACATGAAGGGAGAGAGTGCTTGGCACTGCTTTTTCTTGGGGGCAGGAGGGAGGGTAGGGTTATTATTTTTAACAAAAACGTTTGTGAAATAGTCCTGGAGACTCAACAAACCAAAGAGGTGATTGACTTTACCCTTAGGAGTCATTCTGCACCTTAAGCCTACACCCCAAATAAGTTGACATTTCAAAGTAGAATTTTTGCTTTTATAACCTTCACCAATGTGTTCCCAGCACTAAATATATTGAGGGAAGAAAGTCCAAATGGGGTGATTTATTTGAGAAATTCCCAGATTGGGGGAAGGTGTCTCTTGAAATGGTGGCCTAAAGGAAGGAGTATATTATGTTATATTTAGTAAATGATGTTGAGGGAAATTGCAGAGGACTATATAAATTGGGGTTTGGAGAGGGAACAGAAAGAGAGAAAAATATTTTCCCTGGATGAGATTTATGAGCCAAGAAATAGATGGTTTGGGAAAGAAAATTTTTCCTTTTGTTCACTTAATGCTGATAGACTAGCAGCCTTCGGAAAACTGAGGTAGAAAATGATTTTTATTTCTTATGCCCATTTTTGCATTATGTCTTACAATTTATAGTGCATTGCATAGCAGTCTGTTTTCCTGTTTCCATTTCTTACTCACCACACAGAATAATACAAATTTGCAAACTCTGTTACTTGCAGACAAGCAGAGTTTGAAATCACATCCATCCTCTTAGAAAATGTTTAGCTGTATTGGTCCTCATGGGAGCGAGTACAGTTGTCCACTGCCTAAGCAAAAAAAGTTGTTTCTGCATCGGGGTCCTGACTTCTGTGGCGGAGGGAGTTACATAACTCAGCATCCTTTTATTGACAAGGCAGTCTGAAGCATTTGTTCTCTTGGACTTTGAAATGCTGAGCTGCCTTAGTTTACCCATAGTAATGGGGCCTAAAAGGATATGACGGCCAAGATTCTCAGAAAATGCTGAAATCACTGGTGACTGTGATACATCCTCTTTCGGCTTTTACCTTGAAGCTATTAACATGTTGAGCTGGACATCTGACTCCTAACTGATTTTCTGGCAGAGGTGATATAATCAGAGAACAAGACAAAAAAGAATATAAGAGGAGCAAGAGAGAACTGCAAGGAGTATGAATTTCTCATTACTAGATCATTAACCTATGGGTGGTTGAAGGTTAGGTGCGTGTGGCTTTGGGAAAGGGGTTTCATGATTGCTAAATTTCCTTTCATCCCAATCTAAAAGCCTTGTTACATCATTGTACACAGGAGTGAATCAAGAATTTGGGCTCTTTGGAGATTGTGATAATTACTACAGGTCACTAGGGAGAACTATTTAATGTTAACATATATCAGTGAGCCTTAAAATTTGTTAAGAGCTATTTATGGAGAATCTTCTACATGTGACCTTGGATAAAGTGCATGAAAGGGGAAAAAAGAATATTGGTTTGGCCAAAAAGTCCCTTACATTTTTTCCTTATGATGGTTCCAGTAGTACTTAGTTGTCTTTAACTTTATTAAAAACAATTTTGGTAGATTGTATTGTGACAGCTGTGATATCAGTGTGCATTTAAAAAAAAACTTATCAGACTTGGTGAATTTTTATACAGCCATTTTAATATGGAAGATGGAAGAAAATACGCAACATTTTTAGTATATTCTTTATTATTTCAGGAAAGGTAACAATGCAACTGAAACATAAAAATAGGTTTTTGCAGTGTATGGAGAAGGTGCTGTGACTGATCAAATGTATCAAAAGTGGTTTGCAAAGTTTCTTGGTACCATTGACATTTTGGCCAAATAATTCTTCGCTGTGGGGCTGTCTTATGCATTGGAAGGTGTTTAGCAGCACCCCTGGCCTCTATCCACTAGCCAATAGAGGGAGATAGCCAACACACTCAAAATACTCAAATCAATAAAGTTATTGGTGAAAATGAAAAATGTATCTTCTATTTTACAGAAAAAAATGTAATGACTTTTTGGCCAACCCAATATATTGGCCTGGTAGAGTTTATGGTATTCTGAGGAAAGACACTTTCATATTTTGGGGCATTCACAAAGGCTGTTTCTTTTGCCTGCTTCTTCCTAGCTGCCCACCTGGAAAGAGCTCACTCATTTTTCCAGATTGAACCCACATGTTTGTTCCTCTTTGAAGTTTTCCAAAACTCACTTAGGAGCGAGTGAGTGTGCTCTTGTTTGTGCTCTTGTAGGGCTGCAGGGACCTAGTTACGTGGTACAGTTATTGTCTATTTTCCTGTTAGGTTCCTTTGGACTGTGAATAGGTTCCTCTGCAGGCAGAAACAGTCGTATGTGCCTCAGCACCTAGCACAGAGCCTGAATATTGTATTCGGTTAGTAGCCAACAGCCGGGAGACCTAACATCACCCACATACATGTTTGGTTTTGCCTAGGTAGTGTGAAGCCACATAGAGCTTTAAACTGTTTTTGAATTAATTGCCAATTCAACACAAAGATCCAAATGTATATATCTCCTCTAAAATTGGAAGATATGGAATTGCTGACTGGACCTAAGGAGTGGCTATCCCATGTGAAAAGAAACAGTGAGTGCTTCCCGGCTAGCCACAGTTCCCGCTGCTCCCTGAGAGCAGTGTGACATGGGATGCTTCATTTATTTACAGTATCTGCCTAGTCTCTGTAGATATTGGAGATCGCACCCTGTTTCTCAAAACTACCCAGCACTAACCTCATCACTTCCTTCCCAAAGTCCTCCTACTCCCCCATCCAGGAAGTAACCTACATCTTTTGAATTCTTAGTCCTGTGGTCCTTAAAGCAGGAAGGTATATCAAAGTCACTTGTTTAAAATACTATTTCAGAATCTTCAGGTAGTAGAAACATATTTGAAAAATCTCCCTGTATAAATCTCTCACCCATTTTAAGAACCACTGAATCTGGTCCTTTATTCCCTTTTTCCTACTGCAGTTATTAGGCACATGGCTCATCTCCTCTAATAGATGGCAGACCCATACCAGGAAGGATGTTGGTTTTTTTCATCTCTTTTCTAAAGAGTGTTTTAAACATAGCAAATGCTCAATGAATATTTTTTGAATGAAAACCTTAAGTACAGTAGAAAAATTCTGAGGAAGGAGACCCTGAAGTGGCAGAGGTGACTGTGCATGGCTCCATGGAGTATGGAGGACTTGACCTTTACTAAAACTAACCCTGTGGTCAGTTCTAAGGGTCCATCCCTTTTGGATGTATATCCAACCTAATAGTCTACCTACAGGGCCTAATTTCTAAAGGGAGTAGTTAAGGCACTGAAAGAATCTTACTTCCTCACAGAAAAATATAAAAGAATCTTCATATCATAATATATTTGACATCCCCCGTCCCCTGCATTTTTACTGAAATATCTGTCTTCACTGAAAAAGACAAAACCGTCAAGCACCAGATGTCACTGAGGGGAAAGAATGTACTAGAATGTTTTATATGTATTCTTTCTGTCTATATTTTTATGACTAAGACCTTAAGGAGACACATATAGCTGGAACCTGTTGGATTAAATATGTACTTCAAACTACATGAGTGTTGCAGTGTTGGAGTTTTTTTTTTTAAATGAAGTGTGCCTTGTTTCTATTAAATTCCAATTATAACTACTGTAAGAGAAAATGAAGTTTCTCTAATTACCACAAGAGGGAGATATATAAATAACAGTCTTGGCACTTGACTTGCTTCTGTTTGGTACTTCAGCTTGATGAGTTCAACATTCTAGGGTCCTCTGAGAAAAGAGAGCAAGAGAGAGGTTTTATATTTTACATTATCCCCTTCTTATGAGATGCCAACTATCTTTTTTACTCTGTAATCACTTCATTCTGCTCTAATGGCTTTAGCATTCATAACCTGCGTGTAAATTTGTTAGTATATATAAGTCTACCTCACTTTCTGAGCAAGTCCAATATGAAAGAATTCTAGTTCTGCTCAACAGATCCATCCATCAGTATATATCTGTTGTGTATTTTAGACCTTGGGCTAAGCAAAGGGATATGAAAGGAATAAGACTATTTTTGTCCCTGTGGACTGCTCAGTCTAGTAGGGTGTACTACCACTAAAACACAAGGTGAATAGTCCTAGTAGTAGTGATACACAATAAATGGTTAAAGGATTCAGAGAGAAGGAAGTCCTTCGGTCTGAGAACTTCAGAGTTGGTGAGCCATGAAGAATGAGGGGTAGTTGCAGTCTGAGAACGAAGGAAAGGCCATTTCATGGATATTGCAAGCAAGTGGAGCGAGATTCTAAAGTGTTTAGCCTTCTAGGAGGAACACAAGTCACCAGCATGGCTGAACTGAAGGGTACATGGAAGGAATAATGCAGAGAATGAAAGAAGATTGGAAAATTACAGGGACATTTTTTATACGCATGCAGAGTAGTTATTTAATTCTAATCTTCTAGTGAGCCTTTTTCTAGCTCAGGGCCTGAAAACCAAAAAGCCTAACTTTCCTGAACCTCTTTCAGTAGACAGGCTCCACCAATCACATATTCTCCCGGGAGATTTGGAAAGCAGAAGTGAGGTAGAGCCCATCTTTCTGGGGCTTTTAATATTACCGGTTTGCAAACATAGTGATGAAGAATTTGCATTTTCCCTGTGTCTAATCTATCTCTTGTGGGTGTTGAGAAGTTGTGGTGGTGGCAGTGATTTCCTAATCCTGAGATTATGACCATAATGATCTAACTTGAACTCAGCAGTTTGCATGGCAGCCTCCTGATTATCTCCATTCTTGTTTGTGGCTGAGACAGCAGTACCTTTGGTGGGCAAATGCTGTTGCATTGATCTGGGAGCCATTCCTGGAGATCGGGCTTATAATAAGCACACTGCTCCAGACCTTCAAACTCATTTGTAAACTCCCAATTCCCTGGATTAAAACTCTTCCTGCTTCAAAATGACAGTATGGTTTCTGTTTCCTACGCCTCATGCAATTCTATGATGAGGACAAAGAGAAACCATTGAAGGATTTTTAAGTAGAATAATGACATGACCAGGCTTGTATGTCAGAAAGCTCAGCCTGTTGGCCTGGGTGGGTGGCTTAGCTGGTTGGAGCATTGTCCTGTATACCAAAAGGTTGCAGGTTTGATAAAAGCTCAGGCTTGTTGACAGAACGGAGTGTGTATTGAATGAGAGCAAAATTGGATATCGAGTTACTAAGAAGTGGTTGCAGATCATGAGGGTAATAAGGGATGCAGCAGAATATTGACACACAGTTTAGCTTCAGGAAGGGCCAGCTTCAGGGACTTGTCACAGAGTTCTTTCTGCACAGAAAGGCCCCAAGTTTGGGATTTAATATTGTTATCACTGTCAGAAAATTCTTAATAATTGTTATCTTTGAGTTTGTGTTTTGTAAGTGAAGTCTGATGAGACAAGGGAGCAAAAACACCTCAAAGGACTCAGAGCCTTACCTTGTGCTGGATCTCCTCGCTGCCCTGGGACAGGTCTTTGGCTACCTGATCTTCCTGCTTCCTGGGGCCCCAGACCTACCTGTCCTTTGCTTCCTCATCACTACCCAGCTGCTGCTGCCACCTCCCATACCCACCTAGGCAGAGCCTGGGCTCAGATAGGGTGGGATGCTGGCATTTGTGGGCCATGACAGGGAAAAATAACCTTCAAGGGCAGGTTTTAGTTGATGTAAGTGGGTAGAACCTTACCCTGGCCTGGCCATGCTGGGACCCATATCCTGGAACTTTTTTATTTGCCAATACTGTGGTGTCGACCCTTCTTACTGAGGCTCTATTCCTGAGTGGCTCTTATAGATTATTTCTGCCACAAAATAGCCCTTAGCGTGTTCTGTGAACATGGCTCTGCAAGAGGGCAAGCCCCTGCCTTTTGTGGCCACTTAGTGCTTCCCTTGGGTCCACAGTTCTGTTGTTTTTGACCTTCAAGAAGCAAAAATCTGTGTTAGGCTAGACATTTGTTTTCAGCCCCCAGGTGTCAACACAGGACCATTTTTACACTGTTAGGAATCCATCGCCATTGTCTTTAAAAGCCAATATTTTCATATGATAGTAGAGACTAATTTGGTTGTTTTTCCTTGGCCTATAGGGATTAGTAAAGAAGATAACTTGTCTGAGTCTCATAGCATTATCTTCATAGAGAGTAGCATACTGTCTCAGTTAGTACTGTTTGTTTGTAAGCATAAAATCTCTCTATGATTAATACAGAAGGAAAAAGGGTATTTGTAGCAAGGAGACTAGGTAGATGCCCAAATCTAAGCATACCATTCCCCAGTGGCTAACTCAAGGGGAAAGGGGAGATTTATAGTAAGAGACTAGACTCTAAGGCCCTATTAAGCAATTGGATTTTGTCAAGATTAGGAACCAGGAAAGCTTGTTGAAGCCAGGTATGAAGAACTAAAGAACAGACACACTCTTCTTCTAGAAGCTTTCTTTAGAAAGACTCACCTATGGCTGTTTTTTATCTTTGATGGCATATATGGTTTAGATTGCCAGGAGTGAGTGTGATTAACCTTGACCTTGCACACATAGCCACGCCTTGACCAGTACATGGTGCAGTTTAGTTGAGTCCCACTGTGATTATATCCAGCAGAAGAGGGTATATTCCCAGATGAGCACCAACTGTGTGCCAGACATGGTTACTTACGTCACCTCATTTAACTCTCACTACCAGCTCATACCCAGTGGGGTGGGTATTATTATGACGTTTTTCACATAAAGAGGCTAAAGTTCTGAGAATAAATTGTCCATGATGACAAAAATTAAGAGGACCAGAGCTAGTCAGACAGCACAGTCCCTCCCTGCTCTCCATGGGGGTCCCCGAGGACACACTGTAGTGCTCTGAAGGCGTGGCTGGGAAAAAGCCCCTGTGGGAAACAGAGTTGTCAGCTCTGCAGCACCACATCTTGAAAAAAAAAAAGGACCAGAGCCAGGATTCAAACATAAGACAAATGATTACACATATTGGGAACTTACTATCTCAGGTTATCAGTCATTAGTTATAGAGATGTTGAGCACGACAATGATGATGGTGGTTATGGGTATTTTAGAGCCATTAAAAACGCTCTCCCCTCCCTTCTGTCTGCTTGGGTTATTAATAGGAGGTAGGTACAAGGGTGCACCCTGCCCAAATGTCCCTTCTTCCTCTCAACTAAATGCATCTTCTTGTGTTTTTTTCCAAAGGAGAAGCATTCAGAGCCTCACTCTGAGTTCCCTTATATTTGATATAATTCTAGAAGAACCAAATTTTAAGTTCAGAAGTGGATTTATTAGAATCAGCCATATCAAAAACAGATAGGAATGACAATTGGTGGCCTGGCAGGAAAAAAAAAAGGGATCCAAACAGACACCAAAACTCGAAAGACAGAGTAAGAGAGAAACATTAAACCTACGGGTAAGTGTCATTTGTGTCTCAGTAGTCTTAGAGATTTCAACAGTTTTAAATCACAGGACAGTCACCGTTGTTTTAGAAGACTGTCCCACGATGCTGTCTGCCATCTAAAATGCATGCATCTAAGTGCATGAAAGGACAGTGTTCATTCCCACCCAGACTGGAGGTGCCACGACGGCTCCCCTGCGTGCTGCTGTGAGCTGAGCTCCCCCATGGAAGTACTGGCACAGAGCCTTCTCATCAAGACGGCCCTTCTGTGAGTTGTGCCAAAGAGCATCAGAGACCAAGCACATGAAAATATACTGTGGTTCCTGTAAATGCACAGTGGGTTTTTTAACGTGCGTCTTTCTTCTTTAGTGCTGAAAGTACTCTGTATGTATTTATCTTACTTTAGTAGAACTAGAGATGAGATTTCAAACCTTATTTTGTACTACCTGAACTTCTTTACTCTCCATCTATCCTTTTTAGTAGTTCCTCCTATCTTTTAGTGAGAGCCCTCAGCATATACTCTGGTAGTCTTTACTGTATGCTTTCTAGGCTATAAAGTTTCTTGTGGGGAGAAATCATATTTTGAAAATCTTTTTTTTTTCACTTTTCTCTCACATATTTCCTTCTCTGACTGCTGCCTTCATAAAGCTTTTAAATGCTGGGGAACCATATAAGGGTGGCACTCTCACACAATTGTCAAATATTCTGTCATGTCTAAAGCTATCGAGCTGATTACATTAAGGATGGTCTGATGCTTTGGGATGGGATGAAGCTAAGGGGAGCTATGCAGAAGGAAAAGAGAAAGGGGACTCAGAAAACACTGGCCTCAAGAAAAAGGAAAGAAAATGGGCTGAGGATTCTGGAAGGAATAGTGGCAAAGGCAGAAAAGAAGGAAGAGGAAAATAAAAGCCTTCTTAGATGATAACATACAAAGTAATTCAAATTTAGTTGGTGAGGGAGGTTCTTATGCCAACAGCAGTGATGACAGGAAGTCATCATGAGTGCAGAGGAGACCAAATTCTTTATGGCTGTAGCAGCTATGGCAGACTGAACTGCTTAACCAGTAGACCCAAACACAGACTGGCCCAGACAAGTTAGAAGTTTATTTCTTGCTTATGTAATGACAGCCCAAAGCAGATGCTTGGGTAGGCAAAGAACTCTCCTGTATGTGGTGACTAGAGACCAAGATTCCTGCCATCCTGTGGCTCGGCCATCCATCCCCTGGGACTTGGTCATTGTCTGCACCTACAATAGGAAAAGGGAAGGAGAGAGTGAAGAGCCACCTGCTCACTTAGAAGCTCCAGCGCAGAAGGGACACAGCTGACTTCTGCTCTCACTCCACTGGAGGCAATTCAGGCATCCAGTCTACTTTTGTAAGGGTGCCAGGGAACTGTAACTCGGCCATGGGCTCAGATAGAGTCCAGGTGCCATGGAAGAAGGGGAGAACAGGTGTTCGCGGACAGCTTGTGGTTTCTGCCACAGTGGCTCAGGGAGGAACAGCATAGCTATAGGATTCAACAGGTCTGCTTTAGGGTCCGTACCTGGTGAGAGTGGTCAGTTCTGCAGGCTCTCTACAAATCTCAGTCACTTCATCTATAAAACGGAGATAACATATTGCCTACCTTACAGGATTCTTATGAAGATTAAGTGAGCTAATTAGAGGAAAGCATTTAGCAGAGCACATGGCTAACCATGAACACTCAGTAAATGTTGGCTGTTATTCTCCATAGCTATAGCTCAAAAAGGGGGAAAGCAATAGGCATTTATTCTGTAACTACTTTAGTTCTAAACTGATAACAGGCAGTTTACACGTTTATTATATAATTCTCAAAACAGCACCCGGAGTTAAGTACACCTGCTTGTTATGATGAGTGGTTTGAAGCGCAGCGAGGTGGCACTGCTAGAATATAGTAAAGCAGGATTTGAACCAAGGTTTATTTATTTCTAAACCTCATACTGTTTACACTAAGCATGCCTTTTTTTTAAGTAAAAAAAAAAGCATACCTTGAAGGGTGAAACAAATGGAGATTGGGGCAAGGCAGGAGCCTGGAGGAAAACAAGTCAGTCTGGGACAAAAGTGTGAATTGTTTGAACTCAGAACAGGAGCCTTAGAGAAAAGGGACCCAAAACCTTAACTGTCAACCTCCCCCTTCCCTAACCCTAACCCACAGTTTAGATGAGATACCTTCAGGATGACAAGGGAGGAAGAGCACATGCCTTAACATGAGTTAAAATGTGTGCAGAAATAGCACAGAGTTACATTTGTGCTCATATTCTGCCTCTAATAGTGTTCAATCTCATCTTTGAGATGCCCAGACACTGGTCAAGTTTCGTAGCATGATTGAAATTCTCATGTACTGTCATTAGAATTATTTCCAGAGAAGAGGCACCAGAGGAAGTTTGGGACCCAGGTTTGCAGTCACTGAAGGAAAAATTCTCCCAGGTACTCCTGGAGCTCAGTGGATGGGTTCCATTTTCATTTGTCAACGATGTACTCTCGCACTTTACCTTCAGAGACAGGAATTCAGGTCAGTTTCCTGGTATTCCTATGAGACCGTATAAAATGCCTTTTGAAGTGCAAGTGAGACCAAAGCTGGATGCGCCCATTCCTGCTTCTCAGAGACTTTGCTGTGCTGACCTGCATTGTAAAGATTTGCACACTGAGGGTGTAGGATGCAGCATTTCCCAAATCTGTTTGAATGTGCCCATTCCTGCAGTGCTTCTCAGAGACTTTGCTGTGCTGACCTGCATTGTAAAGATTTGTACACTGAGGGTGTAGTATGCAGTATTTCCCAAATCTGTTTGATCATTGGCTATTTTGCCACAGGGAGTATTTTTCTAAAGAACACACTTTGGGAAACATCGTTCGAATGTATTTCATTAGCTAATAATCCAGAGTGACCTGAATTTTGAGAACTTAGAAAAGGATTTGCTGTGTTCTTAGGAAAATACATTTTCCAAAAGCTTGTGAGATTTCTTTCACAATCCTAACAAGGCTAATAAATCCCTTTAAACTACTTCTCAACCTACCGTAGAAGAGATGCTATTAATTTGCTATGAAACAGTCATTTCTTCCTTTCTTTCCCAGCATGCCCTCTGTCAGGGGATGAATCGTGAAGGGTTAATCAAGTACCAGCAGTCATCTTTCCTTGCGTGTTGCTCTAGGGCACAGGTGGCCAGCACAAGGCCTGCGGGCTGAATCCGGCCCTCCACCTTGTTTTATCTGGCCCGGCACCTTGTTTCTACCAGGTGGTAGCACCGAGCTGTTGCTTAACTGTTAAGGAGTAGTTACATTTATTCAGTCCTAAAATTACATTTGGCCCTTTGAAGGCAACTGTGAGGCTGATGTGGCCCCTGGTGAGAATGAGTTTGACACTCCTGGTCTAGGGGTTAGGCATGTGACTCTGTTTTGTCCAGTAGGGCAAAGAGAAGTAACTCTTTATGGACTTCTGCCAAAAAAAAAATAAATTAATAAATTAATTAAAAAGACAGACTGGTGAGGAACAAACCCCATTTTTTGCCTTCTCCCTTTTTCCTGCTTTGAACATTGTCTTGTAAATATTCAATACATATCATAGGACATCCTTATAAGGTATCAGGAACAGGTTGAGATGTTCCGGAGAGTTTCAGAAATCACATCTATAGCTTTGCTATGTTTGATCTAGTCCTAGAACCATCCACTTGTGAGATTCCTGTCAAGTAAAATTGTATAGGTTAGTATTATTTAATTCACTTTTATCTGGGTGTTCTCTCAGTCACAGCAGAAAAAATTCTAGCTGATCCCTAAGGCGCATGTGGAACAACAAGCTGTATGGGTGCAGCCGGGGGTGTCGCAGCACCTAGAGCCTGAGCTGGAAAACCCCCTCCTCCTCTCTTCCTCTTTAAAAATCATATTAGAGTGAAATGAGAGTAACACTATTGCATAAATCACTTGCTCTAATTTGCAAATTTTATTACTTGAAGTACTACTTACAAGTAACAAATGACGTGGGACACATTTCCACCTGAGTGATAAACATCAGTGCTGTGAGAAGTTGTGCTGGAAACCTCACCATTTTTTTCCCTTACTATTTTCTGGCTGATATTTGAAAAAATATTCCTATTTTATAGGTGAGAAATGTAAAACTTGGAGAAGTTCAATAACTTGTCCATGGCCAAGTCACAGGCAAACTGGAATTCAGCCCAGCTCTAGTTCTCAACCCTGTGGTCACCCTAGCACCCTGATGCTCTCCCATATTCAGGACCTTCTCTGCAGATCAAAAAAGTCCATTTTAGAGACAGAAGTCCACTTTACTGGTACAGCAGAGACATCTAAAGGGCTACTTGTGAAGAGTGAAATTTTAATCAGAGAACTCGGAACCAGAAGAGCTGGGTTATGGTCCCTCTTCCTTGGTCTGGGAATTATTTTCTCAATTTATTTCTAGGAATAAGAAGATTGTCTTTTGTCCCAGCTTGGACCCGCCTGGCTGATATCTCTTCATGTTTATCAAATGCTGACATGGGCTCTGCCTTTGAGTCCCAGCCCAAGCAAACTGGCTGTCCTTGCATGCTAACGAGGCAGCATTTTCCTTGGATCGTTTGTTCTCCAACCTGGGCCACCCCTGAGCCCATTGCTGTCAAAGACTCTTCTACCTCACAGGCCAACTCCCCTCCTACAAACTCTGAAAGGGCCTCTGAAGCCAACACTGTTTACCAGTTTGTTCTTAAACATGTCAGAACTGTAATCAAGATGAGGTCAAGCAACAATTTTCACAGCTGTTACAAGACATTGCTAATTGCTCTACAGGCTTCATAGAAAACACAGTGTTACCACCTGGAAGTGGCCTCAGGTTTCTTGGCCTAAACTCCCTTGATGCACGTTTTCTTCCAGCCAAAGGTGGGGGGGGGATTTTAAAAAAAAAAAGGAAAAAGAAAAAGAAGAGCAAAACACCAAATACCCCAACTTTAATAATAATAATAACTCAAAACTGTAAAAAGTATTCCTACCATGAAGAGTTGTTCTGACTAAAATTGGGGTCCTTTGTCCGAGAGCCAGTGTAGATCTCATGAGTGGAAAGAAACTCTGAAGATTTGGATTCTCTGCCTCATGTTAAGAAATATTGATTGCATCCCACAAGAAGGCTTTCACTTAACCACATTTTTAAAAGCTTTCATAAATATTGCAATAAAGTGAAATTCATTGCTAGTTAAACTCTAACACCAGAATGAGCTTATTTATCATCCAGATGACTGAGCTGCTGGCGAGAGGAAACAGAGGGACAGTAGAGGATTTATAGAGCACGTCTTGAAATATCTTCTTGCAAGGTAATAAAGGCCATGCTCCACATTAGAATCTAATGGCCAATAAACAATTTTCAGAAAAAGAAAAATAAAGGTGGTGGAAATAGAGTGCATTGGGAAATTCCATTTATACTACAGTCAATTATTGCAGGGCTCAGCTATATTGTAAACTTTTTTCCCCATTAAGCATAGCTTGTCAGAAATCCTGTACCGAGGGAATAAAATGTCAGGATGCTGCCCAAATCATTACAGCATGTTGCTCATAACGGATTCTCACTTAGAACCTCTAAATGATTTGTGACAGTGTTCTTGGCATTTGAAAGTAAAATTAGTCAAGTGATATTTTTAAATAAAGAGTCTTTGGTAATGTTTGAGTTAAGCCTGCTGACACATGAACCTGCTTTTTTCTGCTGTGCTTCATTCACAAAGTGAAAAGTCCTGTCTAAGGCTATGCTTACATGTGCATCTTTGACGATGATACTGCTTTAATAGAGTTTATATGCCCTAGTATCAAAATAAAGAGTATAAGAAGAAGAGGTAAGTTTATCATTAAAGAACTAGATGAAATTTCCATTTCATTTGAGGTGCCTTTAACTTTAAAGGTGAAATAAAATGTAGACAGTTGAGGAAGTCAAGGTAGAGGGAAAATGAAGACAGAAAAATATGGAAAAGAGGGAAGTTGTTATACAAAATATACATACTGTTCATTAATTTTCCAGAGGCCACAAATTTTGTTCTGAGCTTCTTAGTTTCCTAGACAAAAAAGGTAAGGAGTCATATGATTTTGGGCCCATAAAATAAACATAATATAAAGCAATTGTTCATGATAGACTTGTGTTTTGGTATTGAGATCAAATGATGAGAATTTGTCCTAGGAGTTCTTACAAAGAGAAAATTATGTAAACTAATAAACTGTGTCCTCAAAAGTGTTATGACAGTAAGTATAGTAAAGTATCTCATGAAGCTCTTTCCCATAATCTATCTCAGTCTAGGTCAGTGGCAGATTGGCGCAGCATAATTCAGCTAAGGCAGCTGTGGTACAGGAGGGCTGAAACAGCACCGTGTGACTGAGGAGCCTGGGGTTTCTCTTTGTTCCTGTCCCTCCCTACTTCCGTCTGCCCTATTAACTGGTGTTTAGTTTTTCATACTTTTTTTCTATATTCCCTTAGGCTTCCACACACACAAAAATACCTGCTCTAGGAAATACCTGCTCTATCAGAGAACAGATTGCCCTGATAGAGTTATGGTCATATGGTCATGTTGGGACCTAATTTGCAATATATGTGTGTGTGTGTGTGTGTGTGTGTGTGTGTGTGTACATACACATATGAATCCTTAGTGAAATTGAATTCACAATAAAAAATTAAAAATCTGTGAGCTGACAAATAGCAAGAAAGAAAAGAATCAATATTCTAATGGAAGGAAAATAATATATTATTTTATAACATTTATAACTATAATTATACACACATATACATACATGGAGGAGAGAATGAATGTATGCATGTGAGTGTGCACAATATATGCACTTTAGGAGGTCAAGGAAAACAGCTAGGATTCCTGTATAAAAAGGACCTGAAAGTTTGCCCAGTTTCTGGTGTAATTATATTAGTGCCTCCTCTCATGCTCAAAAGTATCTCAGTTTGGAAGTTAAGGTACTATGGTCACCTTACCTCTAAACACTCTAGAATCAAAAGAGGGAGGCTAATGATGCTGCCAATTCGTTTTCCGTGGGTCAGTGTGGCAGTTACTGGGGAACATGGCAGAAATTTCATGGCAGAGGACATAGTCAACCTGCAGTATCAAAGCTCCCTTTGAATGATCCTAAAGAATTGGAGTCACTGGGGGACCCAGTTATCTGTACCATGTCACAGGGTAAGCCTCTTTGTACTTGAAACAGAAAGAGCTCTGATTTTTATGGACATACGAGAACTTGGATCCAGCAGCTGATTAGGCACTGCAGCACCATTTATAGCGTCATTAACACAAGGGCACAGGATGGCATTCAGAGGTGGCTGAGACAGGAACAGCAGCATTTAGTGTCTGAAAGCAAGATTAGAAAGGTCATGAGCCATAGGGGATATAATGGAAAGAAGGAAAGAGGGGAAACTCTTCCTTGAAGCTATATACATCCTTTATTACTACTTAAGCTGAGAACCATAGTTAGTGACCCTGATTTTTGTGTGTGTGAGTGAGTGTGTGTGTGTAAGAGACTGAGAGTGAGAGATAGAAAGCAAAAATGAATGAGTAAAGATGGGGATTGGAGAAATGAGGGTTTGCTGGTGACTAATTTGGAGACCCAGGGACAAAACTGAGAAGGGCCAAACATCCCTGTGACTAAACCAGGCTGAAGGGAAGCAGTGCTACATACAAACAGACTTGACTTTAAAATCAGTTCAACAAACAATGCAATGAGGCTGTAGAGAAAAGAATTTTGCTATTTCCTTTAGAATTCCACATTAAACTGTAAATTTGCTGCCTTTGTCTCAACTAGCAAAAAGAAAGAGAAGACTGGAATGTCAGGTAAAGCAGGTAGATTTATAGATCCTAGTGACAGGACATGCTCACATGGAGACAGATGACCTTGACCTAGATAAGGTGAAGGGAAATGGATTTGTGTCCCCTACATATGGACCAGAGCCTCAAAAAGTACTCATGAGTAAATAGCTAGAGAAGATGTTTGCTGGGTTACTTTGTTTCATGGACTTTATTGTGTTAGAACGATCAACCAGGAGAAATTAAAACTAAAGGCTTCTAGCCTGGGTGAGCAAACTGTGTTTACACAGCTCATACAGTATAGGAACTCCAGACAGGAAATTAATATAAAGTATATCCAAGATAGTTGATAAATTAGGGATTCTGACAGAAGGAAAGGAGAATGGTTATGCAAAACATACTGAAAATACAGGGCTAATAGAACTCCCAAAGGTTAAAAATCCTTAGTGAATTTGAATTTACAATAAAAAAATAAAAAATCTGTGAGATGACAGATAGCAAGAAAGAAAAGAATCAATATTCTAATGAAAGGAAAATAATATACCATGTTGGAAAAGACTATACACTGATATTTTTAGAATAAATTAAAGAAATAAAGGGAATACTGTAAACTATAGTAAAAATGAGTGTGCATAATAATGTAGGGTATATAATAACAGGGTGGACTAACAGTTTAGAAAGAAGCTAACTAGGAATGGTAGAAATGAAAACTATAGTATTTGTAATTAAAAACTCAGTGGGTGAGTTAAGTGACAGATTAGATACAAGAAAGGAAGACTGAGGGAATTGGAAGATCAGTATGAGGAAATCACCCACAATATAGACCTCAGCAATGAAAAATTTGAAAGAGCAACTAAGATGTATGAGGAAGAGCATGAGAAAATATAAAGTGCATGTAATATAAGTTCTAGTAGGATGGAATAGAAAGAGTGAAAAAGAGGCAACATTTTAAAAGACAACATTCAAAAAAATTTTTCATGTTTGAAGAAAGAATTACATTCTCTTACTGAATAAGCACACTAAGTCTTGAACAGGATAAATAAAAACCTAGACAGTGTGGGAAACTAAAGAGAATCAAAGAGAAAGGTCTTAAAATTAATCAAAAAAAAAGAAAGAATTTTCTCTAACAGAGGCATCACTACAAGATCAGTGATGAGGTCTGTCCAGAAAAAGTCCAGCCATTGTTAATATAATGAGAATGGTTTGTGTGACATTGATGTAACCTGGAATCCAAGGAGAGTGGACTGGAATGCACATGTGTGAACTATGACAACTTCACTGTACTAGTCAGTGGGGACAGTAGATGCCATTGATGAGCATCTGTACTGTGTGGCCATCACATTCAAAATGACTGAGTGAGTAGAGCAATAAATCTACATCAAATGTTGCATTACGCTTGAACATTTCTCTGCACAAACTATTTGTATAGTTTCCAAATAGTTTAGATACACTATTTGTTTTTACAATAATGTTTGGGCAACAGATATGGGCAACTGGTGATTGGCAGCTCCATCATGACAGTGTGCCTGCTCATGCATCACATCTCATGCAGGGTTTTTTGACAAGACATCAAATCACCCAGGTGACTCAGCCCCTTTACAGCCCAGATTTGGCACTCTGGAACTTCTGGCTTTTCTCAAAAGTAAAATCACCTTTGAAAGGGAAGAGATTTCTGACCATCAGTGAGGTTGGGGAAATTATGATGGGGCATCTGACGGCGACTAGGAGAACTATGTGAGGTCCCAAGGTGCCTATTTTGAAGGGAACTGAGTCATCATTGTCCTATGTACAATGTTTCACCAGGTTTGAAGGGCACTCTATACCTTATTTAATAATATGAGTAAAACAAAGACATTTGCAGAGAAAGAACTAAGGAGTTTACTAATCATAGACTTTTATAGGGAATTATTTAAAAGGGGTTCTTTACTGTCTTTGTTTTCTTCTAGGATTTTATGTTTTCAAGTCTAACAATTAATTCTTTAATCCATTTTGAGTTTATTCTTGTGTGTGGTGTAAGAAGGTGGTTTCACTAGTTTCACTTTTTTGCATGTATCTGTCCAATATT
Organism: Macrotus californicus; assembly: GCA_007922815.1. Taxonomy (NCBI): domain Eukaryota; kingdom Metazoa; phylum Chordata; class Mammalia; order Chiroptera; family Phyllostomidae; genus Macrotus; species Macrotus californicus. The sequence continues at coordinate 20,354 of VMDR010006380.1, read as the reverse complement.
CCCAAAACTATTTATTGAATAGACTGTCTTTGCCCCATTGTATGTTCTTGTCTCCTTCATCTAATATTAATTGACCGAAAGGCATGAGTTGATTTCTGGCCTCTCTATTCTGTTGTATTGATCTATATATATATATTTTCATACCAGCACCATGATATTTTGATTACTATGGCTTTGTAGTATAGTTTGATATCTGGTAGCATGGCTCCAACTTTGTTCTTCTTTCTCAAGATTGCTGTAGCTATTCAGGGTCTTTTGTGGTTCCATAGAAATTATTGGAATATTTGTTCTAGTTCTGTGAAATATACTATTGGTATCTTTATAGGAATTGAGTTGAATTTATAGATAGCTTTGGGTAGTATGGAAATTTTAATGATGTATATTCTTCCTATCCATGAACATGGTATGTGCTTCCACCTATTTGTGTGTTCTTCACTTTCTTTCCTTGGTGACTTATAATTTTCTAAATATAGGTGTTTTACATCCTTAGTTAAATTTATTCCTAGATATTTTATTTATTTTGATGCAGTTGTAAATGAGATATTGTTCTTAGTTTCCCTTTCTGATAGTTCATTATTGGTATTTGAAAACGCAGCAGGTTTCTGGATATTTATTTTATGTCCTGAATTCATTTATCAGTTCTAGTACTTTTTTGTGCAATCTTTAGGCTTCTCAATATACAATAAAATGTCATCTGCAAATAATGACAGTTTTACTTCTTCCTTTACAATTTGGATACTTTTTATTTCTTCTTATCTGATTGCTGTGGGTAGGACTTTCAAGTACTATATTGAAAAAGAGTAGTGAAAGTGGATATTCCTGTCTTGTTCTCAATCTTAAGGGAAATACTTGTAGCAATTTATTTTCTGATATAGCTCCTTGGGCAAGAGAAACAAAAGAAAAATAAACAAATGGAACTACATCAAACTAAAAAGTTTTTGCACAGCAAAGAAAATCATCAATAAGATCAAAAGACAGCCCACTAAATGAGAGAACATATTTGCCAGTGATATATCTGATAAGGGGTTAATATCTACAATTTATAAAGAAATTTTAAAAATAAACACCAAAATATCCAAACAATTTGACTAAAAAAATGGGCAAAGGACCTGAATAGACATCTCCGAAGAAGACATACAGATGGCCAATAGACATATGAAAAGATGCTCAGCATCACTAATCATCATAGAAATGCAAATTAAAACCATAATGTGATATCATCTCACACTTGTCAGAATGGTTATCATCAATAAATCCACAAATGACAAGTGTTGGTGAGGATGTGGAGAAAGGGGAACCCTTGTGCACTGTTGGTAGAAATGTAGACTGGTGCAGCTACTGTGGAAAGCAGTATGGATTTACCTCAAAATATTAAAAATGGAACTGCCTTATGACTCAGCAATTCTACTTCTGTGAATATTATATCCGAAGAAACCCAAAACCCTGAAAGAATATAAGCACCCTAATGCTCATTGCAGTGTATTTACAACAACCAAGATTTGGAACCAGCCCAGGTGTCCGTCCATCAGTAGATGAGTGGATAAAAACCCTGTAGTACATTTACACCATGGAATACACTTGACTGTAAGAAGGAGGGAAATCTTATTCTTTGGGACAGCATGGATGATCTGGAGATAATAATGCTAAGTGAAATAAGCCCGTCAGAGAAAGACAAGTTCCAGACTGACAGCTGTTAGAAGGGAGAGGGTTGGGGTGCTGGGTGAAAAAGGTGAAGGGATTAAGCAAACCCCCCCCCCCAAAACAAAAAACTTTCATAGACACAGACAATGGTATGGTGATTACCAAAGAAAGAAAAGGGGGTAGAGGGAGATACAGGACAGTAAAGGGGAGTAAATGGTGATGGAAGGAGACTTGACTTGGAGTGATGAACACACAATACAGTGTACAGATGATGTGTTATAGACCTGTACACCCGAAACCTATGTAATTTTATTAACCAATGTCACCCAATAAATTAAATAAAAAATAAAAAACAAAAGATGTTCTTCAGTTAAAAAAAGGAACTGAACTGAAAAGGAAGGAGCAGGAAGCAAAACGAGACAGTAAACAAAACAATTGTAAATATACGAGTAAATCTAATTAAGCATTCAGTGTAAAAATAGAAATCTTGTAGGAGATTCTCATTTGAGAGTTAGAACTTGTTAAAAAATAAGTGAAACTGAAGTGCTAAACAATAATAACATGGAAGAAAAAAAAAACATGGCTTAAATTATTAAATTCTTGTATTATTTAAGAAGGAAAAGGAGACAATGATTAGTTTTAGACATTACTGAGCCAAATGGGATTTTCACATGGTAAAAAATTAAGGGTAGCTTGTAACAATAGAAATAGAGTGTCTGCTTCGATACTGATCGAGAGGGAAAGGAGAGGAATAAAGCTTCGTCATTCCAACTGGAGAATGAGAAGAAATAAAGAAAGTGAATAGAAAACACAAAACAAAGTGGTGGAAACCCAAAATAGACTGGGAGCCACAACACAAATGGTATAAATTCATATGTTAAAGGAAAATTTCTTAGATTATTCAATAATGGAACAAAAATACAAACCAAATTAGTAGCAAGATATTCACAAGGGCCACGCTAATGACACTCAGATCAGAATGAAAGGGATATAAAGCTCTACCAGAGATGACAAAGGATCTTGATTGCCTATTCAGCGTTCATTCTAATTCCCTTCTCTGTGCTTTCTTCTTTATGACAGAACCCTTATCTCGGTCTAAAAAATAAAAATACTAGATTTGCAGGCGACCAGTCTTTTTTGAAACCAGCACAGAAATGTTCAGGTCTCCTGGTTGTTGTGTTTTTACCTCTTGCCTAGATTTTTCAGCAGCCTCATCGATTCTGACATCATATATCCCTCCCCCTTCCCATTTTAAAAGGTGGATTGATACGTTAACTATGTTATTTTGCTACTAGAAATTTAACTTATTTTGCCTTATAATTGTATTTTATTTAAAAAAATTAAAATAAAAAAAATATAGTTGATGTACAATATTATATTAGTTTTAGGTTAAAACATAGTGGTTGTACATTTATCCACCTTGTGATGTGATCACCACAATATGTGCAGTCACTGTGTACATTGTGACATTAACGACCATATTCCCTGAGCTGTACGTTATATCTCTGTGGCTTATTTATTTTATAACTGGAAGTTTGTGCCTCTTATTCCCCTTCACGTGTCACGTACCCCCGTGCCCCATCTGGCAACCGTTGGTTCACTCTTTGTGAGTTTGTTTATGTTGTGTTTTGTTTGTTCATTTGTTTTGTTTTTCTTTTTTAGATTCCACATGTAAGTGAAATCTTGTGGTATTTGTCTTTCTCTGTCTGACTTATTTCACTGAGCATAACACCCTCTAGGTTCATCCCTGCTGTTGCAAATGGCAAGATTTCATTCTTTCTTATTGTTGGATAATATAACATTTATTTTTAACTATGCTATTGGTTTCATTACAGTTGCTGTTTTCATTAATATTCTGGTTGCACATGCTCTCTGTTAGGTGGGGCTTTCAGAAAAGCCTCTGTTTTCCTGCTGTAAAGGCACAAACTCAACAGGCAAAACTTGCTGCTTGGAACACAAATGCCTGTAGGTGGGGTCACCAGTTTGCAACAGTGAGGGGTGAAGGCAGCATGCCAAGGACAGTAGAAGAGGCGGTTAGAAAAAGCCGGGGACTTTCTGAATTCCTCAAGCTGTGGAACTAGTCTTGAGCTGCCTGCCTCTGGACTTAAATGGAAAAAATCTGGTTTAAGCCTTACTGTTTGAATTTTTGTAATCCTAACTAATACAAGGTATATATTCTGAACACTATTAAGCATTAATGAATAACAGTAATTTGCATTTTAATAGAGCTCAAGGGCTTTTGTACCCCCCTTTAAACTTGATCTTCCCTAGAACTCTATGAAGTGAGTACAAGAGTTGGTGTTATTCTCATTTTCTAAATGAGATCATTGAAGTTTTGACAGATTAAGTGAATTTTCTCAGGGGCACATAGCCAGTCTTTGGCAAAGTGGCCTATGAGCCCAAGCATCCAGGTTTCTAGTATAGTTCATGTCCACAACACTGGCTTATAGGAGTCTGCCTATTTGTGGTTAGGTAGAAATGTACCCTGTGCTCTCACCAACTCTACGTTCAAACCCACAGAAAGGTACAAGGTTCATATGGCTGTTGAGATTGACTTTTCATAGGTAAATATAAATCATCACTCAGAATAATAGGTTCCTCTCTGGTCTGCTGTTACCAGCAGGGTCCATCTCTGCTTGGGTGGGCTGGTTCTGGGGTACAGCCTCAAGGTGGTCGATGCACCAAGAGTGTGAACTTAGGCTGGGGCTCTTTTCTTCTCTCCTCCCTCCTAGACGTTGTGGTCTCTATTCAGGCGGGATAATGATCCCGCTTAACAGGATACTCTCAGTGTGGTTTTCCAATAAATCAGTACTTCCCATGGAAGGAGAAAAATGTCATGGGGAGGAAATTTTTGTGTTTGTACATGCAAAGTGTGCCACTGAGATTTAAAAAATCAAACATCCAAAGCTTGCCTTGGAATTGGAAATGTTTTATTTAAGAAAGAAACACACAGTTTAAATCAGTGCTTGTCAAACTTTAGTGTATGTCAGAATCTTCTGGAGGATCTGTGAGGACGGAATGTTGGGTCTTGCCCTGAGCTTTCCCGATTCAGGAGGCCTGCAATGGGCCCCGGCATCTGTATCTCTGATGAGTTCCTGGATGCTGCTGCTGCTGCTGTACCAGAAGGCTCTGTATTAGACTAACCAAAATCAGGGGAAGTCAAAGCTAGAGGAGACATGAACTTTTTCCAGCCCATATCTTAGATTTGTCTGACAATTTGCCCGAGGTTACATGGCAAGTTAATGGCAGCCTCTACCTTAAATTCTAAATTACCTGATGCCCAGACCGGGACCTTTCTGTGTTTGTTGCTCTGCTCTCGAATGAACTAATGGATTTGCTTTGCTCTCTTCTAGAATATAATGATTAATAACAATAATATATATAGGGGTGTATGTTTATAAGTTTCTAGCAAGATTTTAATTCAGTTTGAGCATATTCTATTAACAAGACAAAGAAATAATACAGTTGCTCAGAATAAGAGTTTCAAATTCATTTGTGCTTCTAAACTACCTAGTAAAACAAGGTAGCCCTCCACTTTATTTCCCTTTCTATACATCTGAACTATGCTCACCTCTGCTCAGTGCCACTCTCTTGTGACCCCATGCTCCTAAAAGGTGAAAAAGTATGAATGGTAAATAAACTGATGTTCTTACTGAAGACACCTGACCAATCCTACTACTTCTGGTAAGAACAGATACTACACTTCATCTTAGCCAAAAGGCGGAGAAGCGATAACCCTGCTACTTCTTACTAACCTAAACACTGCTGCACCTACCAGCAGGTGGGAAGTTATTGCCTAAGCCAGGGGTCGTTAAACTTTTTCTGTAAAGGGCCAGATGGGAAATACTTTAGGTTTTGTGGGCATACTGTCTCTGTCACAGCTACTCACTCAGCTCTGTTGTGTTGGAGGGACAGCGGTTGTAGACCAGACCTAAAGAATGAGCACAGATGTGTTCCAAAAAACTGTATGGACATGGGAATTTGAATTTCACATTTTCATATGTCGCAAAAAGTAATCTTTGGTGGCTTTTCAAGTATTTAAAAATGTAGAAGGCATCCTTAACTTGTGGGCCATGCAGCAAGAGGCAGCAGGCTGTTTGTGGTGCTTGGGCCACAGCGTGCTGACCACTGAAGAGGTCCAGCTCTTGACCCTCAAGTTCTTCCTCCCCCGGTTTCTCTCCCGTGATCTCTTCCTTTCCCTAGTGGTTCTGCTGGTCAAAACGCATTTCTTTTCTGCAGTAAAATTCTATCTCTCGTAATTTTAACATGTAAAAAAGAAGATTCAACCTGAAATGCAAACTAAAAATACAAGGAAATGTCACATTGGTGTTACAAGGTATGGGAAGATTATAATCAACGTTAATCAGGGACACTAAAAAGAGCTCTCTTGTGAGGGAATTACTACAGTGTTTCTGGGAACTATTTTATTTATTTGTATGCATCAAAGATCTTACGATGTTCATACTCTTTTACTCAGACTGTCTCAGAAAAGAATCCATCAGAATAATCAGGGATAAGAACAAAGGACATTTGTTTCCTAATGATCAAAGAAAGGGAAAAATATATTTATTGAAGTGTTATACTGGGTTGGCCAAAAAGTCTGTTTAGTTATTTCCGTAAAATAAAAGATATTTTTCATTCTCACAGATATCTTTATTAGTTTGGATATTTTGAGTATGTCGGCTTTCTCCCCATGGTATAATGTTGATTGTTCTCAACTAATGTCTCAGTTTGATCGCTGTCAACTTCAACTGGTCTACCTGATCGTGGAGCATCATCTAGCCGAAAATCTCCAGCACAAAACTCACAAACCACTTTGGACACGTTTGTTCAATCACAGCACCTTCTCCATACACCGCACAAATCTGTTTTTGTGTTTCAGTTGCATTTTTACCTTTCTTGAAATAATAAAGCTTAATATGCTGAAAATGTTGCATATTTTCTTCCATCTTCACTGTTAAAATGTCTACACAAAAATTCACCAATTTTGATGTTTTTTATTATTATTTTTTTGAATTATTTTTTATTGATTTTGCTGTTACAGTTGTCCTGATATTTACCCCTTTGCCCCTCTTCACCCAGTCCCTCAGGCCAACCCCACACCATTGTTCATGTCCAGGGGTCATGTGTATAATAAGTTCTTTGGCTACACCATTTCCTACACTGTACTTTACATCCCCATGGCTATTCTGTAACTACCTATTTGTACTTCGTAATACCCTCACCTCCTCACCCATTCCCCCACACCCCCCTCCTATCTGGCGACCACCAAAATGCTCGCTGTATCCATGATTCTGTCTATGTTCTTGTTTGCTTAGTTTGTTCTTTAGATTCAATTATTGATAGATTTGTATTTATTGCCATTTTATTGTTCATAGTTTTGATCTTCTTTTTCTTAAATAAGTACCTTCAACATTTCATGTAATAATGATTTGAGGATGTGAACTCCTTTAGTATTTTCTTGTCTGGGAAGCTCTTTATCTGCCCTTTGATTCTAAATGGCATCTTTGCTGGGTAGAGCAAGCTTGGTTGTAGGTCCCTGCTTTCATGACTTTGAATATTTCTTGCCAATTCCTGCTAGCCTGCAAAGTTCCTTTGGAGAAATCAGCTGACAGTCTTATGGGGATGCCCCTGTAGTAACTAAAGGCTTTTCTCTTGCTGCTTTTAGGATTCTGTCTTTATCTTTAACCTTTAGCATTTTAATTATGATGTGTCTTAGAGTGGGCCTCTTTGTATCCATTTGTTTGGGACTCTCTGTGCTTCCCAGACCTGCATGTCTATTTCCTTCACCAAATTAGGGAAGTTTTCTTTCATTATTTTTTCAAACAGATTTCCAATTTCTTGCCCTTTCTCTTCTCCTTCTGGCACCCCTATGATGCAAATGTTGGTATGCTTGAAGTTCTCCAAAAGGCTGCTTACACTATCCTCATTTTTTTTGGATTCTTTTTCTTCTTATTGTTCTGATTGGTTGCTTTTGGTTTCCTTATGTTCCAAATCATTGATTTGATTCTCAGCTTCATCCACTCTGCTGTTGTTTCTCTGTAATTGTTATTTATCTCAATTAGTGTATCCTTTGTTTCTGACTGGATCTTTTTTATATTATTGAGGTCTTCACAAAGCATCTGTATAGCTAGTGTTTTGAACTCTACATCTGACAGATTGCTTATCTCCATTTCGTTTAGCTCTTTTTCTGGAGTTTTGATCTGTTCTTCCATTTGGATCATGTTTCTTTGTCTCTTTATTTTGGCAGCCTCTCTGTGCTTGTTTCTATGTATTAAGTAGAGCTGCTATGACCTCCTGTCTTGGTAATATGGCTTATTATAGTAGGTGTCCCGTAGGGTCCAGTGGCACAGCCTCCCCCATCACCCAAGCTGGGCACTCTAGTTGCACTCTCCATGTGGTCTGAGTACACCCTCCTCTTGTGGTTGAGCCTTGATTGTTGTTGGCATGTCAATGGGAGGAGTTTACCCAGGCCTGTCAGCTGCTAAGACTGGCTATGATCACTGACCATCAACCTCTACCATCCATGGAGGATCAGCTGGCAGGGGCAGGTTGGTGGTGCTCTGTGGTCACCTGTAGTTGTCCACTGGATGTGTAGTCTCTGGGATTTCCTGGGTAGTACAGGCCAAGGTCAGCCCTCACCTGTGTTCTGCCTGAATCCACTCTGACTGAGCTATAAAGCAGTCTGAGATGGCTGCTACATGTGCTGGGTTTGGAGATGCGCAGGTGAATCCAAACTATGAATCTAGGCTGGCTACTGCTAGTGTCAGGCCTGGGGCCTCTTAGCAAGAGGTACAGGGCCTAAGGGATCACAAAGGCCAGCTGTTGCTTGTTTGATAGGATTTAGGAAGTTGTAAAGCATGAGCCAGTACCAGCCATTCATATTGAAAAGTCATGGTTAACAGTTTGTGTGTGCCCATTAAATTGGGTGCGACAGAGTCTCAGGGGATCTTCAGGGTGGGGCAAAACAGTGTTAGGTTGATGGAGTCTTAGACATGGCACCAGCATGCAGGCCCGGTGGCTCTGTGGGGTGAGGACTCAGAAAGGGACAATGGCCTCCTCCCACCTTTCCATCCAAGAGAAAACTGTCTGCCAGTTCTCGCCCAGTGCCAGATACCTCAGCTCCTCCTAGCATGCCACCTGCGCCCCTCAAGGTGCTACACCAGTGCTGGAGTCCAGAGAGAGTGATCTGAGTAAGTCTGTATGTGGGTTCTTTAAGGGGAACTGCTTGGGACTCCAGAAGTTTCTTCCACCAACTCAGTCCCTGCTGGCTTTTGCAGGCAAAGGTTATAGGGACTTATCTTCCTGGCACTGGAACACTAGGCTGGGGAGCCTGGTGTGGGGCTGGGACTCCTCCCGCCTGAGATTTTTACCTAGCACACAGGTGTGGGACCAGCCTGTCTCTATGATACCACCCCTCCTACCAGTCTGGATGGATGTGGTTTCTTTAATTCCATAGTCGTTGGACTTTCATTCAAGTCGATTTCTGATGGCTTTGAGTGATGGTTGTTCTATATTTGAGCTATAATTTTGATGTGATTGTGTGAGGAGGCAAGCCGTGTTTACCTATGCTGCCACTTTGATAAGATTTTTTAAATGCATGCTGATATGACAGCTGTCACAATACAATCTAACAATTGTTTCAAGTGACAATTAGTTGCTAAAGACAACTAAGTGCTACTAGAGCCATCTCATGGAGAAAAACCAAATGAACTTTTTGGCCAACCCAATAATTTATAATGATCAAAAAGTGGAAAGAACCTAAAGACCCAACCACAAGGAAGTGGATAAGTAGATTTCAGTTTATCCATGAAATGTTAAGAACAATTATCTCTTCGTGTAGTATTAAGGGCAAATTTTTTTCTGCTTACACATTTCCATTTTCTTCAAGTTTCCCACAGCGGGTCAATGACTTTTTAAAATCAAGCAACTTTTAAAAAATAAGATAAAAATTAAAAAATAAAATAAAACCAGGCAAGATCATAATGAACAAATACATAGAAATTGAAAAAATTCCATATGGTAATCAGAGTCAGTATTTTCTTTGCTGGTTGCTTTTTTGTGTTATGGCCAGTGCCCACCTGAAGGCCCCCAAACTCCCTGAGTTTACTTTGCCCCTTTGGTGCATATGTGAAGCCCAACTCTGTACCCCTGCTGTGCCACCCTGTTGTCACTTCTCCCATCTCCACAACTCTGCTCTAGTAATTCCTCTTGGTTTGTGACAGAAAACACCTTTTGCCACTGGTTGTACAATTCTTCTACTAGGAACAACAATGCTCCTAGTATTTTCACTTCTTCTAATTTGGACCAGTTTCTTCATTCCCTATTTCTTGAGGAATCCAGGTTCTCTGGTGCTTGGGTCAAGGAAAAATGTAAGTATCCGCACAGTGATGCATCCAAATGTTCTCCCTCTGTGGAGCATGGGTTTCTCCATTCACTTGTGCCATTGGGTATTATACCCACCAAACTGGTACCTTCCTGGGAGTTAAGTGGGAGCCTCTGCATCTCCTTTTTTATATTCCTCCCTAGTTTATCCTGTTCTCATGTATTTCCCACAAGAGATATTAGGTTTCCATTAAAATTAGTCCCTCAAAGGAATAATTGAATAAGAGAGCTGGAAAAGATTTTAAACCATTGTTTTCTAACATTTTTTCACATTATGGCAAACGTATAAAATGAAGATGATTTTACAATACTTTGGAATAAACAGAGAAGGATGCTTGTGGCTGGAAATGCTTGGCCTCGAGGCTGTTCACAGCAATGCCCAGTCATCATGGAAACATGTAATCTCTTTGAGACATACCAGAGCACCTTGGCATAGCGATTGGGAAGCTCTGCCTTAAAGATCAGCTAGTTCATTCCACCCTGGCTCCCTCTGCTTTATAGATTAAGAAAATGAGACCCATTCCCAGACCTCAGTGATACCATGAGGCCAAGATTTTGAACCAGTGATCTTGGGAAATGGAAGAGTTGGAGCCTGGAAGGCATGTATCTCTCCATCAGCACTTATTCATGTAGTCTCCTACTTAGAATTTTCTAATACATACTTTAAAAAGTCTTTTTCCCTAACAAATACTTGTCTCACTGTAATAAGAAACTCCAAGCTGCATTGAAAAGTATGTGGAGGGAAAGTGGGTCTAATGAAGGCTTGTTAAGTCCTATAATGCTCCTCAAGTTAGCATTTTTCATAAGGTAAAAAAGTGTTGCGCTGTTTTCTTAGAGATTTGGTAGCAGAAACTAAAGATTTGTCTCAGTTGTAGTCTTCGTGTACTTACACTAAATACAAACTTTGTGAAAAATACTGAGACGAATTTCCTGTGGGAAGAAAAAGTTAAGCAATCACCCACTTAGGATTCCCAGGCTCAGAGGGTTTAGTTAAAAGAGATCAAGTGCCTTTGTCCCTGAGCAAAGTGCCTGCTCTCAGGGACTTGAAGGATGGTGCCCAAAGTGGCTGAGATAAACCCCAGCTGCAGTTCTTGGATGGCCATGAACTTTTTTCCTACATGGTGCGGAGGAGACAGAAAGCAAAGCTGAAACGCTGACTTTCCTCTCCAGAGATCCAGTCATTGAACCAGGGACTTTGGATTTTTGTGAGCATCAATGGAGTGTGTTGAAGTACATTTCAGATTCCTCACCTTTAAAAATAGATGATAGGCAAAGGTATAGGGGAGGAGGTGTGGGTCCCAGGCTTCAAGTGAATGAGATCATCCTGCAGCCTTCCCATTTCCCACATTGCAGATGTCACGAGGTGAGAATGAATCCTCAGCTTGTTCTGGTTTCCAAGTTACAATCCCTCTGCTTTTTCCCTGCTCCCCTTAGGAAATCTGTGGAGTCTGCAAAAACACTTGACAGATGATCATTCTTACAGACAGCAGACACACACATTATTCCACTGAAACTCTCTTACCCCAGAGTTGAAAGCTCTTGTGCATAACGGGTTTAAGTATAAACATGTGTTTTTACCATTCATCATTTTTTCCCTCTCTTTGAGACAGCCACATGTGATCATATTCTGGGAGGCAACACAATCGACAGCAGGTGGGCTCTATAATTGGCCTGCTTGGGGAGTAGCAGAAGTTGGGTTCAAAAGGTACTGACCTTATGGGTTTGGTTAGTAGGAATTTGTGAATGGGGCTGTAAAACCTAAACAGAACTGGGCTGCCTCTCAGACCCATAGGGGAACAATGAAAACCAATGTGGATATTTCAGGGGAGTGACAGAGAGAATGTGAAGAGGTTGTGATGTTGAAGGTCAACAAGATTTTGCTGCAAAAATACTCATATTTATCCCCACAATAATCTTATATACGGCCCTAGCTGCAAAAATACTCATATTTATCCCCACAACAATCTTATGTAGAGCCCCGTGGGCTCACTCTGGACCTTTACATTTCTCCATTCATCTTTCTTCCTGGAACACATTAGGGCAGGGCTGACAGTGACAGAGCACACTGAGGCTTGGGCAGTGTCCGCTAAGCCACCAAGGTTAATGGCAGAGCCAGCACACTCTTGCTCTCATATCTTGGCCATTTCTATTTTGATCAGAAACTAAATCATAAAAAGATAATGTCAGAGCAATGTGCGTACAGCAAAGAAAAGTAGCGATAAAGGTGATAACCGATAAATTTTGTCACAAGCAAACTATGTAATTCAAGTTCAAATTATCCATTTAGGCAGCCTACACCATTGAAATTAGCTAGAAGATGAACAATTTGCTTTGTACTCTTGAGGAATCAGTTTATTTGTTGTAAATGCTTTCAAGATGGGATTTCTAAAACTCATTAATTCCACTAACATTTACTGAGTGCCTCCTGTATCCAAGGTGTTGGGAACGAAACAATGAAAGAGAGTCAGGCTTTGCTCTCAGCAGTTTATGGTCTAGAAGGAGAAAAAGATTTGTTAACAGGTCATCTCAGTTTTCCCTGACAGCTGTCATGGAACCGCCACATAGGAGGAACATCAAAACCAGCTTTGCCTGTAGTAGTCAATGGTGGGAGGGCGTGTTATGGAAGGTTTTCTGGAGGAAGAGCTAGGCTGAAACATGAAGGATGAAAAAGAGTTAATTTGATTGAAGAGGGTGGAGGAAGAATGTTCTGTCATTAGGAGTTGGTTACAATGTTTGGGATAGAATAGAAAAGAATGCCTCCCATGACCTAGTAAGAATGCAGGTATGTGAGGCAGAAGCATTAAGGGACAAAATTGTAAGGGATATGTGTAGCGGTTCCGTTGTACTTGGAATGCATACTAGTCCCCCTTAGCCGAGAGTACTCCATTTGGGGTTTACTATGTTTTGTTTCTAAAGCTCTGTTCCATTATCTTAATACAAGGACATATGCATTAATGGTTTGGGAAAAGGAACATCAATTAACCACTTCTCCCAGAAAGGAAGATAAGGGTCTGATGGAGACACCAGAAACAAAGAAATGAGAAATTTTGGGTATCAGTGTTGCACCAGGACAGGTAAAGTTTCTCAGGATGGAGGCACCAGAACATTTCAAATTTTCATAAGCAGCCATTGTTAAGAATGTAGCTCAGCTCTGTTTTATTGTGTTACATTTTCAGATTACATGCTAGTATCAATTTCTAGAGGAAAATGTTATGAATAAATGATAATTTTTCCAGAATGCTATAACTGTAATTGGCATGAACCACATTTTTGCAGGCTTTTTTTTCTTCTGCTTTTGTTATTACTTTAGGAAGAATAATCATTGTTATTGTTGGCAGATTTCCCAGGTTTAACCTATAGCTTAATAATAACAGCAACAACAACAATCATCTTTAACATTAGAAGGATGCTTATGGAGTATAAGACACTTCTACAGGCTAGCAGTCTCGCCTTTCCCATTTCCATGATGCCCGTCACCTACATGGACATGTGATTAAAAGATAAATTCTGGCACCATTTTCTCATGAACTTTCCAGGTCATATTCAAATATGTAAACATGCTTTGGGTTTGTAACCAGGTTAATGATTTTTATTTTCTCACCTAAAAGTTCTGTTCCCAATTTTAAATTGTTGGTTTTCCTCTGTTACATCTTTGAGAAGCATCAGTTTCTACTATACCACTTTATTTGCAAAACCTCTGATTTACCCATGAGGAGTGGGAAGAAAAATGTGCAACCATCAAAAGAACAGGGAAAAATGAACTGCACTTTGTTATTACTGTATATGGGCCACTTATTGAACCCCACCGGGTAGGCATGTGAGAGAGATTATTTTAATCCTTACAATAAGCCTGCAAGGTAGGTTCTGTATTTCCATTTTTAATGAAACACTTTCAGAGAGATTAAGTAAATTGCCAACATCTATGTTGCCATTGTAATCAACACATGTGATTTCCAAGCCTCCACTCTCTCCACCATGCCATCCTCAAAGGTTTCCCATTCCAAGGTGCTTTGTTTTAAATCACCCAGAGCATTTGGTATGCTAAAACTTATTCAAACCTCTGAACATTAGGTTGGAGGCTGCAGAACTAAAAGCAAAGGGAAGTGAAAAAAATCACTCTATTAAAATGACAAATAATCCAGATGTAGCAAATTAGTATGATAACCTATGTGTAAAAGAGAATTGGAAAATTAGAGCGAACAGCCTTGCAATGCTATTCACCATATTATAACTCTTCACGTGATCCTCCCCCCACCATGAAATGGTCTGGCAAATGCCTGATCTCAGTTTGCTCTGTCGTATGGTGCAGCTCATCAGTGCCACACACTACTGTGAACACTGTGGTTTTCACAGTGCAGTATTTTTTATCTCTGCAAATTGGTAAATTAAAGTCATTTCACCTAGCGCAATCCTGCACCAAAAATGTACTGACAGCAGTTCTGTGTATTTTCCTTCTCACGTGTTATTTTCATAATTTTTGTTTTCGTTTCTGCTCTGATCCAGCTACTCTAGGATATGAAGATCCAGACAGGTTAAGAGGCCAAAAGTAACACAGGAAGCAAGAACGCATGAAATCAGGTTCTGGGATTGCAGAGAAAGGGTTTGGGGACGGTGGCCAGTTTGATCAGGTTTGGTTCAGGAAATGACAGCACAGCTAATATAAACTCTATCTCCTGTTTGTTGCTCATTTCTCATCTGAACAGTCTCTTCCTCCATTTTGTACATTTTTACCTTGAAGCCTTTTATGGCAATTCCCTGTTTTCCAAAAGGTTTTCAAATTTGAACCTGAAAGCGTATGGTGCTGGAGGCAAAAGTTCCATGTAATGAATGTGGGCCTTGTGAAGTGCATGTGGGGAGAGGAGTTGATTTATATGTAAAATACATTGTTGACCCATGGTAGCCTGCGATGCTTGCCATCATGTTACATGCTTTCTGATTTTACTTGGAGTTGAATTTGGTTTGTCACAGTTCAGAAGGACAGGATCTGCACAGTATCTGATACATAAGGGACTCTCAAAAAATAAAAGGATAATTGAAAAGATAAATTGATACATGCCTCAATGCAATTAAAATATGCTAACATGAGCTGACAAAAGATGTTGTCTTAATTATAAACTAGAAATAAAATGTGATTTTTAAGGGGAAAGTACAAGAAACATTCATCCAGTCAGTGATGAACTCATTCAGATCTAAGTACTAGTCTCGTCTCTGAATATAGAATAGTAAGTAAAACAGGGATGGTGCTTGCCCTCAAGAGTTTATATTCTAGTGGGAGACAAACAATATCAATTTATACATTCATAAGAGTGAAGGCAAATTTTTAGGGTGGGTAATATTTAGATAATGCATTTATTAAGAAGGGCTTGTCTGCAGAGACTTGCAGGAGAGGGTGGAGCCATGCTGAGAGCCCGAGGCAGAGAGTTCTGAAGGGATGGACAGTCCGGACAAATGCTCTAAGGCAGGAGGGAGCACGTGGTGTCCTATGGCAAACTGGAGAGTGTCACCAGCGCGGGCTGAGATAGGGGAGGCCAGCCTGAGAGGAGGCTGGACCCCAGTACGCTCACCAAATGGTGTGGGACAAAATCCTTTCGTAAGATTGTTGCAGGGAACACAGAAGACATTCCCCCGTAGAAAAAACACTGGATGTGATTCTTAGTTGGGAAACCTGCAAAAATCCATTTAACTTATTATATCACTCCAGCCAAGCCACTGGAGATTACGGCTCCAGTAGGCAGAGGCATTTTACAATTTATACAGCAAGGAGACAGTCTTTCTTCTTTCACAAGCCCCCGCACAGATGCCCTCCGCAGTGCCTTCAAGTAGGGGCTGGTCAGTGTTCATCTTATCATGCTAAGGTCTCTCATTTCTATTCCATCAGGAGTGGTTTTATTCCTGCTGTTTTTGATTTTTTTTGTTTTGTTTTTAATCATTAAGAGTACATGCGGAGTTTTGCCAAATGCCACTTCTGTAATTATTAATTATTAAATTTTAATGGTGCAGAACTTTTTAAAGAAAGTAGCTGTGGTGGGTTATTTCAATAGCTATCTGTGTGTCCCTGTACCCCATGTTCCTTCCTAGCTGGGCCTCTGACCCCTCTCCGTGATTTACCCTGGGTCTGGCTCAAGCGTTAGGATTGCCACATGCAGTAAATAAAAATACAAGATGGCCAGTTTGATTTGAATTTCAGATAAAGAAACAATACTTTAATATATGTCCCATGCAGTATTAAAAATTACTAAAACTACAAGAAGTTCATCATGTATCTGAAATTCACGTAACTGGGCATCCTTTATTTTGTCCGACAACTCTAGATAATCATGCTCTTGGCTGAAGTGCGAGAGGCACGGCCTGAGGCTGCGGGTTCAGCTTCACTCTTGTTCTTCCGCTGGCTTTCTCTCCAGGCTCAGTACCTGGACTTCTGCCTTGTACCCTCTTTCCCCAAGACTCTGGAGTCTTTACATAATGTCCTAGTTCTTCCAAAGGCTGAGGCTGGCCTTTCCCTCCTCATGCCTCAGGGGCTGGAATCCTGTACCCAAATAAAGTCCCCTGGGTGAGTCCCTGCCACTTGCTGCCAGACTCCCCAGTGCCTTCATGTGTAGAGAACTTGGGTTCCACTTCATCCCAGAGGGAGGGCAGAATAGGCTTTGGGGGCAAAAGTTAGCTGAATTCCTCCTGCCTCTCTTCACCTGTGAAAACTTGTGTTTAATGTCTCTGAGCTTCAGTGTTTATAATCAGTATAATGGAGAAATAGTAATAAACTTATAGGACTATTACATAGGCTTCATATTGTGGTTGTTCAAAAATGTGAGAGATCTTCCATCTGCTGCAATTTAGACTCTGGTTCACTGAGAGTCCCCTTTATGCTGTTTTCCTGTTGAACCTCTTCCTGTTGGCAGATGCTGGGGATTCCCTTGCACCCAGTAGGGCTCTGTGAAGTCTTTTATGGGTCTGACTCTACTTCTTGGTACTGAAAATAAATATTTGTTAAATCAATGAACAAAACATCTATTCCACTTCTCCTGTCTGCCTGGTCTCTGGGTCCCAGCCCTCTAATTCCTGTCTCCACATATGGTCTCACTCAGCCCCTCAATATTGTAGGCTCCTATGGGGACCCCCTAATTTCCTTCCTTCTCCACTAGTCCTTAGTGATCAGTGGGAGAGTTGGGCGGGCTTGCCTTCCTTCAGCAGAAGTCGTCCTTAATACCCTCCCTAGGCTCTCTCCTGATCCAGCACAAGACATCTCTTCCATCACTGGACTTGTTTGCTTCTTACCGCTGAAGGATTTCAACTTCAAGTGAATTTTGTTAATATTTGCTCAGATCTAAATTTCCATCTGTCACACCTTTGCAGCCTCTGTGCCTCCTGCTCTCCTCCTGTGAGCCCCTCCTCATTCATGCGTCATGGTTGGCTCAGAAGGTCCAGCGGGTAGGGGTGTTTGGTTCTGCGTCCATTGCAGGTGCTGTAGGTCCTAACACTGTCCTAACGTGAATCTGGAATGTGCTTTATGAGCAGTTCTACCCAGCCTAGTTGATGTCAGCTCTCTGTGAACAGCCATGCGCATTTTTAAAACCTTCATTTTTGGCTTTGAGATCCTATTCCTAAATTCCAAATTTTCTACTAACCGAGATAGCTAGCATCCAGTGGTGTTGACTGTATGTCTGTCTTGTTGTTGCTGTGTTCTGAAGCCGAGAGTGACTAAGGAATATGAGAGCGACAGATTGGGCTGTTTATCTCACCTTGAAGTCTTTCCTGGCTTCTTCCTCTTCCTGGACAAAGAACTCCCTAGGGCAGGGATGTCAAACTCATTTTCACCAGGAGCCACATCAGCCTCATGGTTGCCTTCAAAGGGCCAAATGTAATTTTAGGACTGCATAAATGTGCCTACTCCTTAACAGTTAAGCAAGAGCACGGCGCTGCTGCCGGGTAGAAACAAGGTGCCAGGCTGGGCTGGATAAAAACAAGGTGGAGGGCGGAGGCCCACGGGCCTTGTGTTTGCCACCTGTGCCCTAGGAGGTATGTAGACTTACCACCTACTGTCTAACCCTCCCCCCACTGTATATGCCTCGTTCACTTTTAAATAATGTGATAGAAGCCAAAGTAAAGGGGAAAAAAGCATCACATTTTAGCATTGGAGATTAGGTTGTAGAAAAACAAATCCCACTACTTTTTCCACAAAAACAATGACAACAACTTCAAACTGAACTTCTTAGTCTTTTATTTCCCAGTCAGAAGTCTCCAACTTTCCAAGTAATGTTTAAAACAGAGTTAAAAGTTCTGCCTAGAGGCAGCTCTACCCAGAGATGGCTTCTAGCTAAGTGAGGCTGGTAATTTGCAGGTAAAGATTTCTTTTAATTACCCCCTAAACCCTGAAATCTCTACAAATTACCTCTGACACAAACTGTTACTGTATCTTATTGCAAAAGAGTTCCTGTGAGTCCAATTCTAGGGAAAACTGTGGCCTGATCAAGAAAGAATCTTACACATAAATATTAACCCACAATTGCCAAATTCCTTCTTCCTATTACGCTCTTCTGGGCCTCTTGAATCACTTTTTCTAGGACCTAGTAAAGGGTTCTGCACTGACAGCAAAACTCACTGACTATGGCTTGGATTGATTTACTTTTACCCTTTACTTTTACCCATGTCTGGTTTGATCATAGTTTGTTCTGGGACCCTCAACCTCGGCACTATTGACATTTTGGGTCAGATAATTCTTTGTTGTGTGTGTGTAGGAGGGGGCTGTCCTACACACTGTAGGATGATCATCAGCATCCCTGACCTCTCTGTCCACTAGATCCTGGTTTTACCCCTTCTCCCCCGTGAGACAACTAATATGTCTCCTGGCGGATAAAGTCAACTCCAGTTGGGAAACACTGGTCCAGTTGTATCAAAATTAAGCTGAATAAGAAGAATTGCAGAGAGGAAAGGGGGAGAAAGGCTATCTCTTGATTCATATATTTGCTTTATGTCCTTTGGGATTTACCTCCTGCTCTCCTCCTTTCTGCTTATGTTGAATATCTCCGTCCCTAATATAGCAGAGGTGGGTGCCTGGAGATACTAGGGCATTTGTTTTTAACAGACTAGGAAAATTAAATTCAAAGCATGTTTCAGGATGGGAATTACAGAGCCTGAAATAGAAATAGAAGATGAATTCATCCTCTCAAATATTCTCTAATTTACCCACAGCCTCCCCTGGAAACCCCTGTTTACAAGAGGATTGTATCCCTGTGCACCCTGTGTGAAAGTAATATGTATTAATTAAATGAGTATGTGTCAAATACTAAGTTTTCTTGTCACATAGGTTTTATCAGTTAATTTTCTCAATCATAAATAGTCAGGTGAGTTCACTATCATAATGCCCATTTCACAGATGGGAATGAAAAGACTCAGAAGGATGCAGCCTCTTGTCCCAGATCACCTGGGTGGTTGAGTGGCAGAGATGGGTTTCAAATGGAAATCTGCATATTATTAAAAAAAATTTTCCCCCCACTTTACTATGTCGTTGGTTGTACTGATTTTGGAACTCTCAAGCCACAGGAAAAGACCTCTGCTGTTTGGCAGACTTTATACAAGTTAGTTTTACAATAGCTTTATTATTCCAGGAAATAATATATGCATATCTGTATGTCAGCCCCCTCTACCCCATATTTGTAAAGGGGTTTTTGAATGTTGATAAGCTTTTGTGATTATCTGGTTAAGGACTATTTTGACCTACATAATTAAGCTGATTTTTTCTACAGTCAAGCATTGTTCATCACTTTCTGCACAGCAGCATCTCTGCCTTTAGAATAAAGAACACCTAATAAAGATAACTCCATAAAATTTGCATAGAGGATGTATGTTTGACCGAGAACGTATGTTGGATGAGGTGTACCTGCTTACTCTCCAAATGTTTAAACAATGATAATTAAAAACAAAAAGGCCTGGCTCTGTTACATTGCTGAAGCTAATGTTTACAATAGTCATTTACAATGGAGCGTAATACAGTCTTGTAAATAACAGAAGAGTATTTGCTGGCCCTCTTTTTTTTCTCTGTTGAATTATAATGAAATTATTATTCTCCTCTCCGTTCTGACATACAATTTTGAATAAAATTATAGAATCATAGAAGTTCAGAACTATAAGAGTAATTAAAGACTTCAGTCTAGATCAGCTACCTACAAGATGTGCCTTTTAACTATGTGAGTCTCAATTTTCTCATCTTAAAACCGTGATAGGACTTCCGGCCAAGATGGAGGCGTAGGTAGACACCCTGTGCCTCCTCGCACAACCAAAAGACGGACAACAACAAATTTTAAAAGAAAAAACAACCAGAACTGACAGAAAAT
>VMDR010006379.1:0-45819 GCA_007922815.1 Macrotus californicus | reverse complement strand
TACCTCTAAGCACATTGCTCAAATGAAGATCTATTTTATTTCTGAGCTGAGCCCCTCCCCCCTTAAAATGAAAAGGTCCCTGCTCAGCAGAGACTACTTTTTCCAACTTACTTTAAAATCACCGAAGGAGCTCTCATACTTATTTAGACAAACTGAGATAGAAATGTGGAAGAAATATTGGATCATCATGGACAATTTCATAGAAAGCACCAAGTATCTGAGATATACCTATGGTATCTCTTGTGAATGGTTGAATACTACTTCACATGTACATATAGTATCTGCAAGAATTTCCACCTATATTTTACACACTAAATAAGACCATTAACCGTAAAAATAAAGACTCAACTTTCTTCTGGAAACGTAATTAGAACATTATATTCACCAAGAGACCAGCATAGCAAAGCACTATTATCCTAATATCTAAGAGTGTGACACTGTGACAGAGCCAATATTTACATGAAAAAGTCATGAGGAAGAATAGATCAAAATGTTATGTCTTAGTTAAAAGTTTCATGCTTCAGGAAGTTCCCTGATCAGACTTTCCATTGCAGGGAGGGGTTGTTTTCCAAGTGATCCTCCGCCAACACTGTTAATGTGAAGTCATCATCATATTACATTTATGAACAGCCCATAGCCACGCGGCCAGGTGCTTCAGAATGAAGGCCATAATTGTGCCCACATTGCTCATTTATCGTTCTCCAGTATGTTCGGTGAGAGAGTGTATATGTGTGTGTGATTTTACAAGGACAAATTTTTAAATACTGCCTTTTGTCCTAACATTATTCCGAGGCCCCTCTGGTTCCATAGTTTGCACTTTCAATGCTACGAAATTGCTTTGTAATCTGACTAGAGTCAGCAGATAACAAAAATCACTGAGGGAGAAATGGGAGCTGAATGAAAAAGCAGAATGGCTTATCTTCCAAACATTAAATTGGGAAGACAAGGCAACTGGATCACACTGAATCTAATTTAGGAGTGGGTCATTCTTCTACTAAAATTTGTGTGGTGTAAAAAAACGTGTAGAGTTTTCTATGTTGGTTCTTGCCAAAGTGCTCTTAGAAATCACTGGCTTATAAATTATTCAGAGACAATGCTTTTGTTTTTTCACCTTTGTGTCCTCGGCATCCAGCAATATTCAATACTTGGCAGGTGCTCAATTAACAGGGAGAGAATGAAATGTGTGCCAGATTTTTAAATACATTTATGTGCATTTAAAGATCTCTCCACAATTGCTTGGTGATCATATCTCTTTGACCTTTGTTACCTATTTTGCCCCACATTGTTTTGCTTATCACCTTTTGCCTTTGTGTTTGTGTGTGTGTATGTTTAAATCTACCAGGTAAGGTTTATGCTAGAACGGAACCCAGGAGCCCATTTGCATTCTAACGTCAAACAGTCATCTAGGGAATTCTTGAACCCTAAATAGTAGAGGTTAAAGGACGGAAAAATGTTCAGCTTTCTAAGTTACACTGACCAAGCCACACACTGGAGTTGGAGCAGCTGTCCAACATAAACAGGACAGGAAGGGTGGAGCACAGAAGCTCTCAGCCCTTCATCCAGAGTCTGGCCCGTGATGGGGGTGTTAACATGTCAAGTACACACACCTTGGAGTAGTTTGATTGTACCGTGGCCAGCTGACATTGCAAGTATGTACTAGAGAGTGAGAATGTCCTCCTAGACCTTCCAAATGTCTCATGTACTCCATAATGTTTTAAAGTAGGATGTTAATCAGATGAGAACATGGGAGAAATGAGGAAGGGGTTGAAAGGGTTCCCAAATTAAGTAACTGGGTTGGACAAACTTTTCTACTGTAGTTCTATCCTATGGGAATCTTATTTAACTCTTTCATATTCATTTCATTTTTAAGATAAGTGACGTCAGTCTTAAAAGTCCTGTAAAATGGGAAAACTCTGGGATGGGTGAGGTTTGTAAATAGAAGCCCTATGGTACATCGAGGTTCAAAGTTAAGCAGAACAAATGGGGTTGCTCTAAATGTGGGTGCTCTTTCTCTTCCTCCTTCTTGATCTGCTCTTGCTTCATTCTTTCAAAAATGTTTTTGAGCATTACTTTTGTGACAGGGCAGTGAAAAAAAACAGTCACGTTCTCTCCTCTCAAAAAGCTTATATAAAAACGATACACAAACCGACAAGCAGGTAAATAGGACACTATGAGAAATAATTACATGCTCTGTGGTAACCAGAGAGGCTAATTCATCGGGGAATAGCTGGGTGGCTACTTCAGACTGGGTGGTCAGGGAAGGGGGTGACAGTAAGTTGAGAGTAGAAAGCAAGAATGAGGCAGCCATTAGTAGCAGAACATTCCAGGGAGTAAACATTCCAGGCAAGGGAACAACTTGTGCTTAAGTGTGTGTCTAGGAGTGTGGAGGAAACCATAAAGAACTTCCAAATATAGCAAGGCTGGCGCAGCTAAGTACTGATAAAGAGAGGACACAGGCTACTATTTCTCTTCTGTCTCTTAAATGCATCACCTCTCACTCCCGCATGTGTAGGGCAAGGACATTTCTCTGATTCTACACAGAGAATTATTATCGTGCTTCTTAGTGTTCGTTTTTATGAAGAGGTAGTGATACTTTGATGGTCTGGAACTGGACTGGGGTGACACATAAAATCCCTGGTACCTTAGTATGAATGAGTTTATAGGAATTAAGAAAGGCAGGGATTTTGTTTCCTATTCACACACTAAGTCCTAAGTTAAAAAAAGTGTTTTTCCCTTGAACCTTCAAGGGAATCATTTGTAGAGAGTGAGAGGCAGCCAGACTTGCATTGGTGCACCTGTTTCAAACAAGGAAAATAATATGACAAATAGTTCACAAGTTAGGTTTATGTTTGTTCCTTTCTCTTTTTCTTTGATAAGAAATCTGATTCAAGTACCTGTTGCTTCTTTTCTCTGTATTGTAATAGAAGATTATGAGCATCGGTCACATAAATAACTCTTATTTATGACTTTTTTTTCCTGTGCAGTGTCTAAGTGCACTTCTGGTCCCATAGCCAGGGGTGAAGCATTCCCAAAGTCCTATGTGCACTGCGCTGACACCAAATGGCCCACGTGTAATCATGTGGAGCTTATACTTGAGGGACAGTGTCGGGGACAGAGACACGTGGAGATGCAGAAACTGAAACATGCCTCCAGGCACTGAGCGAGGAACTCGCCCTCAGGTCAGGTGTGACAGACCCAACCAGAGTCTTGAGAGCTATAAGGTGACAGTGAGGGTTTGTTGGGTAACGGGTCAGGGCTGCACCTTGTCAGAGAAAAGAATTCATGACATTTCTATCTTTTCATTTTAGTCTTTGATTTTTTTTTCTTCCCAAGGTCAGTATTGGAGGTATTTGAGAGAAAAAAATGCAAAGGGATTTTCTTTCTGAAAATGATCTTTTTTTTTTAGGAATCTGACAAATCAACCACCATTTTCAGGTTAACTTTTTGCGAGAGTAAATATTTTAATTCCTATTATTAGCCCCTCCTAACTGTTTCCTATTTGTTCAATTACAAATGATTCAGAGGAATGAAATGCCATAAAATCCCAAGATATAAACCTCTCCTTTTATGAAGGGGAATGAAATCATAGGCTGATGAGAGAAGATTAGAGCAATCCATAGCTTTTCACTGCCAACCATAAGACGGAAAATCTCATTTTCCCCCAATGTATAAAAAGACATAAAAAGTCTTGTGAAAGAATTTTACTTGGCAGTTACTATTAGTCATTAATTAGCAATAACTTAGAAGCCATGCTAAATTATTGGCAGATGTCATTCAATAACATTCCTCTATCAATGGATACAGCTTTTAAAACAATGAGCAAACCTTTTCAGAAAAGACTGCAATAATAGAGAAAGGAGGGGAAGACCTAGGACCAAAGCAATAAAGTTGGTTCCCTCAAGAGGGTGCCTTGGAAGAGGAGGAACAGCGAGAGCTAACTTTTTCTTTAATTACTTCTGTATTGTTTAAATTGTCACATCAAGATGCATTTACTTTGTAATTAAAACAAAAGCCCATGAAGTATAATTCATAAGAAAACTTAATATGTATTCTAAATTAATATGAAATTAATATGTATTCTAAAGTATCATCACATATGGTTTTCCACCTAGGAAATGGCAAGTACATTATATGAAAATTGCTAAGTGATGCTCTAAGGACATACTTAAACACCTAAAGAATTCAAAAAAGCAAACAGTGGGAAAACCTGGTAGAAGTTGGTGTTATTTCTAAGCTACCAGGCTTTGTAATTAGGTGCACTGCCTTTCCCCAAATTTCCTCGCAAAGGGAAAAGTAATTGACCGATTTCTATATTTCTTAAACACTAAAGTCTGTTTTTCCGGTATCTTATTTTTATATTGAAAATCTGACTAATAAGCAAATCATGATGTCACTCTTCAAACTTTTGCTTAAGCTACACATCCTTTTGATAACCACAAAATTGTTTTGTCTGCAGACATCCCTGCCCCCCATGCCCACACACATCACCACAGAGCACGGCTGAAGGCTGAAGAGCTGTTGAAACTCCTGAGGTAAGGAGGGCTGAAGTGCCTGTTCACAGCTCCTCAGTTGCTCTACTGTGATTTATATCTAATTGATGACAGCCATTATGGCGGGTACGGGTCACTTAATCAAGAGCACAGACAAGTCCTAGTCATTAAACAACATTCACTCTTCCTTTCTCAGGAGAGCAGGTCTGTGGTTTCATTAAAAGCACTGCAAATACATATTCAAACTGCAAAGATAAAAGAGGTCAGCAGTGGCAATTAATTTTATGCACTGAAGCTACAAGAGTGTATATCTCTTTTAAGGCTGCCACTTTGGACCTCATTTTACCTGTTCAACATCTCAATGGAGCTGGACCACAGGTAGTAAGTGTTCACCTGCCATCTTCCGCACCACTGTGTACAAACCTCGTAGCTCTGCCGCCTGAAACCGAGCCTGGGCGGCATTCAGAATTAAGTGCAGGGTAGTCATGGATATTTTACATTTTACATATTCTAACGTTTCTAACAAATGAGCTGATGACAAAGGAAAGAGAGTAGATTGTTCGGTACAAGAGAAACAAAGAATAACTCCTATCCTAAAGTCATCTTTCCTGCCCTAAATCAAAAACATCAGACATCATGGGAAAATCTAAGGGGCTTTCCTCGAGCCTGGCACATTCATTCTCAAGAAAATGTGACCTCAAAGAGTATGTGTACATTTTATACAACTCTGACATTTCCACTGACCTCTGTCAGGGCAGTAATTCAAGGTCTGTTATGTTATGATAGACCCTTTTGAGTTAATTGATTTCTGCCTCTCTCTGACATTGTAATGGCTCCATTCATAACAACTGGCTGCTGTGGAGTGCCAATGGAAACAGCTCAGGCAAGGTTTATCATCCTAAGAAAATAGTGGAAATCAAATATGAAGCTGGTATTCATGGAAATATGTAGTTACGTGGAATTCCAAAGTCAAGGAGGTCGTGTTGTGAAAGGCGTTCTTCCTCCTGACGAGCCTGGCCGTCTCTGGTTTCATCCCCCTCCCCAGGTTCTGTACCGTGAGTTTCCATCTGCAGCTTCTAGTCTTCCCATGCTTATCTGTATCAGATTCCATTACTGGTTCTTAAATTTAAAACATTTGGAAATGCTTTCCATCGAGAGCTCACAGTAGGTCCCTTTGCCCATCACCTCTGGGAAGTGGTTACATCCTTGCTATACATTGGAAGGCCACACCAAGCACCGATATTTTCACAGCTGAAACCAGTTAATAGCTTTTAGCAAAGGGCAGATATAACCAAGCTTCTCATTTACCTTCTTTATCTGTAGGTATCCTTTATATTTTTCAAAGACTCCACTTGGTGACAAAGTCACATCAGTCAGAGACAACTTGCCAGCAGAAGGGGTACCATGCTACATAGTTGAGTCCAAGCAAAAAGTTTTCACTGACCAGAAAGACAATTTAGCAGGGATGTGGAAAGTATTATAAAACCATGCAGAAATACTCACAGTTTTGGTTTGGCAAGCAGAGGTGGTGGCTCCTTCGTGGGTGAAAGCAGGACAGCTGGTGTTGGAAGAGATTTATTACCATTAGCTTTGCCGTTAATCATTCCGTTTACTCCATGGCTGGGATGGACTCCATTGGTCTCCCTCTCAGCAGAATTGAACTGCATTTGAAGGGCTGCCATGCCAAGTCCTAACTCTGGGCTGTTCACCTGCTGCATCTCAGCTGATTTCTTTGAAGCCAACTCAAAGGGACTTGTCTCCAAGATTGCAGGGGGAGGTGGAAAGTGCTGGAAGTGATCGTTGTTGGGTTCACCCATGGAGTCATAGCTACAGTTCTCAGAATTGGCTAAGGGAGGGGGAAGAGGGGAAAAATAGTAAGATGCTACTAATTTACTAATTCAACAGTTATTTTCACACTGTTATGGACTGAGGATCCCTTAAACCCTATGGTCACAGAAGCAGTAGCTGGGCTGCTTGCAGCTGATGCAAAAGCAAAGCCAGCTGGAGGGCTTGGTTCTTTCAAGCTTGTTTTGGGTGACTGCTATGTGTTTCATTTCCTGAATGGGCCCACAAGGGGTGGGGGGGGGGGCGGAGACCAGCTACCAATTCATTAACAAATTTCAAACTAGGGCTAAAGACAGAACCTAGTTAAAGAAATGACAACACAGACAGTATCAACTAATAATGCCTTGTCCTTTCACATTTCAGCCATGGATCTGACTGGACATCCTATCTCAGCTTTACTGATATTTGCTCAAGCTCTACAGGTTTTATGGGACAAGCAATGAATACTCATTCTATTTGAAGCTAAGTTAAAGCTTTGAGTCTAAAGGAAATGTCTTATGACCTCATAACTTCTTTTCCAATTCAGATGATTGCCACAGCTGTAAATCAGCACACAAAAAAATTTTCTTTAACTTGTTACTCTCAGTAAACTGAATGCACCTTGGGGTAAGATCATGTCTTCTTTGGATTTCTGACTTTGCCCAGTGCCCAGTACTCCTGGAATTTACTCAAAAGTGCTTACTGATGTGAACAGATAGCTCAAAAGTATTTATTGTGTTTGGCCCACAGTAGATTTACTTCAGATGAAAACAGGAAATACTGCGTGCCAATTTTGCCACACAGATTCAGAGAGTCCGGGGTTTTGGCCATATTGTTGAGCACTGCACTACTGTGCTGGCCATTGGCTGGGACAGTCTTCAAGCCAACTCCGACTCCAGTACTAGGATGACCCTCACTCTGCAGCTCCAATTAGGACACATTTAAAGCACTCATTCAGTCAACCGCTCTCCCATTTAGGTGAAACTTTAAATTCCTTCCCTCCTCCCTTCACTCCTCTATCTATCTATCTATCTATCTATCTATCTATCTATCTATCTATCTTAGCTTTCAATTCCCTCTCAGCTGCCTTTATTTTAAAGATGATGTTCAGCCATAATGCATAGAACTGGGTGCCCAAACTCATGTCAGATGAGGAATTTTAGGCACTTTAGGGAGGTAATCTTGAGGCACATCAGCGCTGCCTGAGCATCCACATTTCTTTTTTTCTTTTGGATTATTTATTTGTTTTATTTAAATTACTTTATTGTTGTTCAATTACGGTTGTCTGCATTTTCCCCCCACCCCAGGCAAACCCACCTCTCTCCCTTGCTTCCACCTTCCCCCTTGGTTTTGTCCATGTGTCCTTTATAGTAAAATGAAGCCACAGAAGCAATCCCCATGCTGTGGTCCCTAACCCCATCTTGTTGTGCCTCTGCTGCCCCCTAGCAGCGGGCTCCTACTCTTCCAAAGAAATCAAACTGCGATCGGACTGTTCTCTCCAAGTCTATCTCATGCAGCCAACAACCCCATTTATTGACCCCCTATTATATGCACTATGGGTCAGGCCTGGTCAAAGAGATATTTTAAAAATTGCTGTAAAAAATAACAGAGATGAGGCAATAAACAAATTTAGGTATAGTGAATCAGTAATAGCAGAAAAGAGCCAACTAACATTAAAATAAAGAAAAAAGCTGTTTCATGCTGCCTTCACTAGTGGTACATTTCTAAGTCTGAGAAATATCCAGATACTTTTGAATATCGGTACTAATAGAATAGTGTTTTAGTTTTCCACATCACAGTTAGAGTTCACTATCAGTGAGACTGGACATCTAAGATCTTTAAAGTTTCTTCGAGTTCCACCAGGTTTATCTTGTTCTACTTCCTCAGAAGTCTCGATCATGGATTAAGCGCTGATTTATTTGTACAAGTGTCTCCTCCCCTGCGTTGGCACTGCTGAGCATAGTGACAGCCCCTCCCACTCCCAGGTGGCCTCTGAGGGGAGCATGCTCCTGGGTTAGCATTAGGATGTCAGGAAGCCGTCTCTACCATGTCTAAGACCAAGACTGCACGGTTTAGGGAACAGCCCCATGTGTGTTCAGTTGCTACATCACCACCTTTTCATTTTCTCGTCTCCGTGTTCACTGCCCCTTCCCCAGAGCCTTTTGTTTGCTGCTGAAACACTGGCGGTTAGGGTACCCCTGCAGTGGCAGCCAGCATTCCTAAGGGCTGAGCCCTCCTTCTTGTCCAGTTCTTTCCGCTGTGGTGAACCTCGCTGAACCCCATCATATTTTTTACTCCTCACATACCTGGGGTGACAACCAGCTGGGCAGTGCTGGTTACTGATCCATAATCATTTCTTGCAGAGCACGTAAAGATCCCTGCATCTTCAGGGAAAGTCTCAGCGATGACTAGGGTACAGATCTCCTCTGGAAAGGAAGAAGAGGACAGAATGTATCTCATCAGAGCAAAACCACGAAGTTGCTTTGAAGAAGGCAGACCCCTCTGCCTTTCTTAAACAAGCAAATGAGATAATGATCATTGAAGAATTGCTTTACAAAAGAGTTCACAATAGGATGTCTTTACATTTAATTTAGCAGTTTAGCCTAGTGGCAAAAGTTTTGGCGTCAGACCTGTTCTTTGTGATTTCGGACAAGATCCGCTCTGGTTTCCTCATCTATAAAATGGGGATAATATATGGCTAATGGGATATCTGTTAAGATGAAACCAGATATTTGCAAAGTGTGTGCCTCTGCACTTCGCATGTGGAAGATGCTCAGGAAATGCTGGCTCCTTTCTCCTCCTACCTCCTTATTTGTGTCCAGAAATTCTTTCGAGTACAGTGTAGCTGACTCTTACTTCTGCTCAACTGAAAAGCAATTAGTGGGGGAAAGCAAGCTTCACTGAAATGACAGTGGGAAAAACATATGTAAAGGTTTGCCCTGCAGACAATTATTCGGGAAGCTACTGTTACACAGAGTGGCAGTGTTACACAGCATGAAAAACCCTGACTGCGGACTTAGTTGCCAGGGCTCAAATATGCGCCCTGTCACACATCTGGCCTTTATGGCTTTGGTCGATTTCCCTGAATGTCAGTGTTCTTGTCTGTAAAATGGAGACAGTAATAGAACCTACCTTGTGGGGTTTGTATTAGTCATGACTCATAAAATTAACCATCACGAGTTACTGTGAGGGATGACGATGACTGTCACAATAGGGAACAGCCACATAGCCCTTATTAGGAACTAGGTATTGTTACCAGCTCTAAGCATAGATAAACTTGGCTTTGAATCTCCTGTCAACCTTACCAGTTATGTTTATTATTAGCCCATCTTCTAGATTAGAAACCGAAGCACAGAAAGGCTAATGGATTTGCCCAACATCCCATAGCTGATAAGTGGTGAAATCAGAATTCAAACCAAGTGAGGCTCTAGACTCCACACTCCAACAACCATCTATCTATCCTTGTGATATAATATGCCTCATGCTTACAACATGACCTGGACAGAATAAATGCTTTGTAGCCAGTAAATGTGAGCTGTTACCTTTGAAAAGAAGCTAGATCTAGAGTTTATTAATTATTAAAATATTTTAAAGTATGTTTGATTTTAGAGAGAGGATGTGGAGGAGAGAGAGAGAAATAGAAACACCAATGTGAAAGAGAATCATTGATTGGTTACCTCCCATATGCACCCTGACTGGGGATCGAACCTGCAACCTAGGTGTGTCCCCTGATAGGGAATCAAACCCCCCATGTTTTGGTACATGGGACAATGCTCCAAACAACTGAGCCACTCCAACCAGGGCTTCATTAACTATTTTTAAGTTGAATAACTCTCTATACTGTACCAGTAAAATCAAAATGATTGTGTTGGTGATGTCTTCATTTAACATCACCAGTATGTTCTTGAAAACTGAGACTTGAAGGGAAAAACAACAAAATCATTTTTATCAGGGACAATTAATATTAACAAGAGTTTTGTTCCTATGGCATATTTCTAGTCACAAAAACATCACCAAGCTTCTAAATAGAGACCCAAAACACTTCTAATATTAAACACTGAAATAAATGTGAGCTACATATAAAGAAAGATGAATAAAACCAAGAAAGATCATTATCTTCCAACCTGCTTACACCAGTTTGGGACCATGGGTGGCCAGGGCTTCTCCCAGCAACTCAGGGAACCGGACAGGAAGCCACTCTGGACAGGACACCCTTCTGTCACAGGGCCACACACACACTCACACTCAGACTGGGACAACGTGGATGTGCCAGTTCATGTCTTGTACACATCTTTGGGATGTGGGAGAAAATCAGAGTCCCCAGAAAAAACTCCACAAAACAATAAAATTATATGAAGTGTACACTCCTGTTTTGTTTTCTACTTCATTTTATTTTAAAATAATGGTCACTACTATCCACTTTCATGAATCAACAATCAACAGTTTAAAAACTGCCTTGTAGGACCTAGAACAGCCCCTGGCTCAATAATAAATATCAGTGAATCCAGGTATTGGGCATATTACGGAAAGGGTTTTTCAAAAAAAACTTGAAAACACTAATTCTTAAAGATATTTGCATCCCTCTGTTCACTATAGCACTATTTACAATAGCCGAGACATGGAAACAACGGAAGTGCCCATTGGGGCTAAGAGGACAAAGAAGACGTGGTACACGTATAAAATGGAATACAACTCAGCCCCCCCAAAAGATGAAATGCCGCCATTTGCAGTAACATGGATCTTGAGGGTATAATGCTAAGTGAAATAAGTCAGACAGAAAAGAACAACAACAAAAAATCATTTCACTCGTGTGGAATACAAAATGAAAAAAGTAACAGGAAGTAACAAAACAAACGAGAAGAAACTCATACATACAGAAAACAGAATGATAGTTACTAGAGATGGGGTAGTTACATAGGGGTGGGGGAGAGCATATGGGTTAAAGAGGTTCACACATATGGTAACACAAGGAATCTAGACTTTGGGTGTTGAGCATGCAATAGAGTAATACAGATATTGAATTAAAATATTGTACACCAGAAATTTATATAATGTTATTAACCAATGTTACCTTAATAAATTTAATTTTAAAAAAAGAAAGAAAAGGGTTTTCAGGTACAGGTTTGACAGGTACTAGTGCATTTAAAATACATAATTATTATTTGATTAAAAGGTCACTAAATAGGAGGAGAACAATAGAAGAGCAGGGCATGAGGTAATCTTGTAGGTTTTTTTCTTTTTATTGAACTTACTAGGGTGACATTGGTTAACAAAATGTACAGGTTTCAGGTGCACAATTCTACAACACCATCATCTGGATATTGAATTGTATGTTTAGCAGCCCAAGTCACGTCTCTGTTCATCACCATTTTTCCCCCCATATACCCTCTTCTACTCCTCCCACCCCACAATACCACACTGTTGTCCATGTCCATGTTTCTCTTCTTCTTTTTGCTCAACTGTTTTCCCCCACTGTACTGTACACAGTTCTTGGCTTTCCATTTGAAGACCAAGATAGAAAGTATGGAAATAATTCAAGTTGGAGCTTCACATAAGATTAATCATTTGGAAAGCGAGATGGATCTGGAAACTTACAAGGGAGTGGGAATTTTTAAATTGAATACATAAGGTTACAGAATGAGTTAAAAGTGTACTTAGCCAGAAAAGAATAAATAAAACTTAGACTCTTCATGCTGTAAAGGATTGTAGTGATGATCGACTAGCCCAGATCCCTCATTTCTTCAGGTGAGGTCCAAAGTGATTCTCACAAGGTCTTGACTAACTCACGTCAAAGCCCAAATGCAGAAGTGGGCCTCCTGCCTCCCACAAGTATGCTCTTTTTCCCCCTAGGTTAGAACAGAAGGAACCCAATGTAAAATGAGGCAATGAAAGATTTAAGATGGGAAACAAGGAGTTTCCTGAATCTGAAAATTTGAATTGCTCTAACTTTCCAAAAAATTCACCAGAAATTCATCTGCACAGAGAGATGATGGGTTCTGTGTCCTCTGAGATGCAAGACACATAGAAATGGGATAGAAGCCATTAAAAAAGTACATTGGAAAGTGGAAATTCTGGTATTAGAAGAAACAAGCAGCCCAATCTCATTAGATTTTGGAAAAAAACCCTCACATACTGGCTGGCCTCGGAAAGTCAGGCATTGGGCAGGGGTAGGCCACCTTTGTTTCCTCTTACCAGATGCTGCTGGGCGCCAGGAAGTCCCCAGCTTTCAGCAGCACTTTCGAGCTTCCTGCCCAGGCAGCCACGGCTGCCAGCCCCACACCATCCACCTTCCCAGGGCTTGGGGCCCTCAGAAAGGTCTTCTCTCAGCTATTCACACCTCAAAAGGCAGAGTTGCTGGAGACACTTAGCAAAATGCCTATGGTCAGTTCAATGCCTGAGAATGCTTTATGGGTAAAGACAGACATAATTCTATGTCTTGAAATCTACATTTAAAAACAAGATAAAATCTTCAGGGATTATATAAAGCAGTTTGGGAGTGATGATCTGGACAACTTTTAGATTCCTCTTGTTTTCTATGGTTTTGCAATTTTTAAAAAAAGTTGTGTTAAGAAAACCTGAATATATATATATATATATAGTTCCTCTTCTACTCCAGAGGACCCCTTTGAGAATAAGATTTTAGCACCCTCCCCATTCGTCCATGACTTTGAAGATAAACTATAAACCTTAATGGGACCAGACAGCCCTAAATGATCAGGCCTCTATTTCTTGCTGGGTTCCTTCTGTGCCTCTCATCTTCTTTTGTTCAGACCCCTGGACTCACTGGTTCTTGGGCCACCCCTGGAGGAGCCGCATTCCTTGGAGTCTTTAAGCTCTTCTCCCAAAGTACTTTGCATTCTCCTACTCAGCCTCACATTTCCACTTAAAATTACTTTCTCGAAGAATCCTTGTTTGATTAGACTTGGTCAGATCCACCAAGGATGGCACACTTTCCTTGGAGACATCTATCACAACTATAACTAAGTGATTATACTGTGCAAGAGCTCTGGATTCCTTGACTAGAGTACAACCTCAATGAGTTTAAAAGGCGTTTGGTTGGTTCCTGGCTGTACTCTCAGCATCTCTGAAACAGTGGGCTCTCCATCAGTATTTTTGAATAATGTTTCTGGGATGAAATTTAAATTGAGGGCAAAAAAGCTGAGGCAACATTTGCTTTACAAAAATATATTTTCTAAAGAAATTCTTAATAAAATGGATTTTCCTACAAGCTTCCTTTGTGTGTTTCAAGTGTGATTGAGCAAAACTCACTTCGTAGGAATTTTTAGAAAATTGCATAAAATAAGGAATATGTAAGTAATGCAAGTATAGAATTAATGAGCAACTGGATATCCAGAGAAGGATAGCAGCTTACAGAACAGAATAAGAGAAAATAAAAAAAGCATTGAGCTGTTCTTTTGCGATCTGCAGGCATTGCTATGGCTCAGTGATTTTTACCAGGTAAAATTTTAATCTAATGTCCCAAAGGCTGTTTGAGTTTTCTTGCTTTGGAAAATGTCTTCCAAATGTTATGACAGGCTCGCATTTTGTTGACAGAAAAGGAGCATCAGGGCTTGTATGGTTCTGACATTATGAACATAAAGAAAGCCATGGGGAAATGAGATGAGCCAGGTTGTACTGTTGAATTTTCATCTGGTAGCATCTTACTTATACAAAGACCTTTAACACATCTGTAAAATACATTTTCATGAGGAATGGAAATCAGGAAATGACTGCTTATGTCAAATAATGGGAGTTAGAGGCTTACTTATTTGGACTAAAAATACTGCCTCCAGTTTAAGTGGAAAAAGTTAAAATTATTAATGATGGTAATTCTGATCCATTTTAATTCAATTTTCCTAAGTGAAAGATTTATATTTGAGGGCATAATAATAAATTACTAAATTGGAAATCACTAAATTAGTAATAATAAATTACTAAACAGGACAAATCCTGTTTTATATAGTTACCTAAAAATTACTTAATCACATCAGTATCTCCCAGAGGTCAACCCTGAATTTGATTCAAATCCTTGGATGTACTAAACATTTGGTTAATTAAATACAAACAAAACCATTTTGTTTGCAGAAACTCATAAAAAGATGAGGCAGCAAGGATATGATTACTAGATCCTTTGAGTAATAAAAGGACATTTTTATAAATCCCTTCCCTCGCAGGTTTTTTCGGGGGGTGGTGCGGTGAGGGGTCCAGCCTAACTGAGGGGTCCAGCCTAATTGAAGAGGAATCCAGCTTCAACCTTCTAAATCCTGTGCTTCGGCCAACACAACTGATAATAAAGAACTGTGGGCCAAAATCATCGAGATGACACTCAGTGCAATGAAATACAAGGCTTGTTTAAATTTTTATAAAGGGTTTAAAAAAATTGTGAACTGTATCAGACATACAGAAGTATAGTTAAAATGTACAGTTTAAGGAACAGCCACAGAATGAACCCTTGGGTAACCCCTGGGTACTCATCATTTAGTCTAAGAGGTAAAATATCACCAATACTTCCTGTAGACCTCCCCAAGCGAATCTCCTTCTCCTTTTGAGATCATTATTGCTTTTTCTTTATGTGTTTACCACATGTTTACATCCTTCAAAACTGAGTTAGTTTTAAAAAAATTGAGTAACAAGCACAAATCTTATTGTATAAAGAAAAGACAAACTTGTTGCTGTTAGAAAAAAGCTCCCAGGAACTAGCCGGGGGTTTGAACTAGCGTCAAGTTCCCTATGAGTT
Source organism: Macrotus californicus (assembly GCA_007922815.1). Lineage (NCBI taxonomy): Eukaryota > Metazoa > Chordata > Mammalia > Chiroptera > Phyllostomidae > Macrotus > Macrotus californicus. The sequence goes on along the minus strand of VMDR010006379.1, from coordinate 30,768 downwards.
TACAAAAGCCTCCACAGAGGTAATCAATGAGCAAGGTCATTTAGTGAGTCCTGGGAAATATAAGGCTTGGTGGGGACATCTGGCGGGCTAAGTGTGGACGGGAACTGGTGGAGTGGGTATCTCCATACTCTGTTTTAAAGTTCAGCATGGCCGACATTCAGATCACAGCACCAGATCAACTCAGAACACTTCTGTGGGGGTGAGGGGTGTGACATGAGTGTTCTCAGCTGGTCTAGGAGGCAGCATGGAAGGGAAAGAAGGACAGGCCAAGTAGAGGTAAGAATTTAGGCCGGGCTTACCACCCTACCATTCTGTCACCAGAGCCAAAGATAGAGCTGTGGCAATGAGCTCTTAGTGCTGAAAGCCGTCATGTACCCATCTCTTGAGTCACACTGATCCAGTCAGGGCTTGTCCCCCATTCCTGACATACAGCTATTGCCCTCCTGGGGGTTCCTTTGGCTCTCACTTGTTCTTGAGTTCCTGCTTTCTATACCCACATCTTGCCCTTTCTGGATGAATTCTCTTGCTGTGGTGAAGCACATCCTACATAAAGGCTTGTGAGACCTTGTAAGATTGAGAAATCTTCACTACACCTTCATACTGAATGGCAGATTTGGCTGGGTACAGAATCCTTGAAAGTAGAGGCAATTTTACTTTATAATTTTGAAGGCTTTTCTTAACTGCCTCTTCATGTCCAGTGTGATGCTGAGAAGTCCTAAGTCATTCTGATCTTGTTAGTTTGTGTGTGAGTTGAAGTTTTCTCCCCGGACTCTGGTAGAATCATCTCCTCGTCCTGGACATTCTGAATTTCACAACAGTGCACACTGTTGAGGGTTTATTTTCATTCATCCTGCACTCAGTGGGTCCTTTCAATCTGGAAATTGATATCCTTCAGTTTGGGCTACTAAAAAAAAATTTCATTGACAGTTCTCCCTCTTTGTTCTCTCCTCCTGGCACCTCAGTTGTGCATGTCTAGTGTGCCTGGCAGGTTCTCCAGTCTCTCCGACATTCTCGCCTTTTCTCTTCCGTCTCTGCTCTTGGTTGTTTGGCTTACTCTGTGGGGCGACTCCTCAACTTACTTCTGCTACCAACTTTTTCATTCCAAGAAATGTTTGCTTTCTCCAACCTCCTCCCTTCTTATAACTTTTTATTTTTACTTCTCGGGCTCACTGGGTTTTCTGGTCTCTCTAAGGAGCATGTTCATTTGTTTTTACATTTTCCCCTCTTTGCAAGCTTGTTTTCTTCCAGTTGCTTTTTTAGGGGAGTCACTTGTTTTCTTCTATGTTATCTACAATAAAGATTTTTCCAGACGTCTTTCATCTTTTCTGGTCTGAGAAGGTTGTGAGCTGCTTAGAAGCTCTGAGCATGAAGAGGAGCTTTGGCTTTCCCATGAGCGTACTCTAGATGGCCTCTTTGTTGGAGAAACTCACATTCTATTATATACCATTAAGTATAGGTTTTTTTCTCTCGAGATGTCCACATTGCCCAGAAAAGAGTCCTTCAAGCTCTGCCAGGAGAGGAAAAATCCACAGGCCAGCCAGCGTGCCAGATGAGTGTGCGGGAAGAGGACCGGAAGTAGAATTTTAAAAGCTGAATGCTCCTAAGAGTCTCTCAGTTTTCTCTTTGGTACACACTCCAATGGGCCTTCCCCATCTCTCCCCAGATTCTGAACCAAAATTTCTTGGTTCATGCAACGCTAAGTGTCTCAATATTTTTTTTTTTCAGATGCTCCAAAGCAAGAGCTATACCTAACAGCTTCATTTGTTACATAGTTATTTCCAAATAACTTAAGTATTTAGGTCTTAACAAGTTAGTTACCGTTTGAAAAAAAGTGCACATAAATGGAAGGAAAGGCATTATTATTTCATTCCCGGATAACCACAATTACTTACTGATGGATGTGGGCACCTGTTGGATCCCGTGCAATCCTTCTTGGGATCAGAATGAACACAGCCAGCCTCATGTCATGTCCCACACTGAGTCTCCTGTGGTACTTACTGTTTTGACCACACGCGCAGATAAAGAAGTCAGTCTCACAAAGACAGGATGTCACAGAGAAGAATGCAGAGTGATCTAATGTTGAAACTCTGAACTATTTCAAACTAGTAGTTATCTCACATATCAGATGTCAAGTATCACATGTCCACACGTGAAATTTCAACCATGGCAGCACCTCCCTGCCTCCCAGGGCACCGTCACGCAGTTTGGGAACCAGGGTTTGGTTGGCCACCCACTCTTGTTTAACCCACCATCCTGCCCTGGACTTGCATTAAGTTTCTAACTGTGTACAATCTACTGGCATCTCAACAAACATCCTCATCACGGCCCTCCTGCAACTCAGTACCTTAGCACACCAAACCAAGCATCATCTACTTCACATTCTGAATCACAGAACCAAAACATGGACTTGATTAAACAACATCTAGGGTGACGGGCGGCATTGGTGAGCAGAGATGCCTGCTGAAAGTAGGAGACACCGTACTTTTACATGTGTAATCTCCAGCCAGTAAGATACTTTTTTGTACTTCAATTTTGCATGCTCTTAGACAATGCTCTAAAAGTAACTCAATACGGTCTGTGGCTGTTTTCAGACAGTTGAGTAAGGGCCTGAGTATTCATAGCTGTCAAATGAGTCTTCTGTGGTCTCTGCCCACCCCATCCCCCCCAGACTGGGTTTTGAAGGATCCAATCAGTGAAAAGTCAGAATGTCAAAGAAGAGGCCCAGAGCAGGTAATGTGACAAATGGATGTTGGTCTTAGGTGAGCTGGCTAGTTATTAATTCACAAAACAGTCTGAAAGGATTTGTGATGTAAGCTGACTTCTGTCTAGACAGAGAAGGGAGTGTAAAACATGTTAGACAGATGCAACACAGTAGTGACAAGAAAAACCTGTTTCAGTTGCACAAATGCATTGGGAGGGAGTTGGCCAGGTCCTTCTTTATCTAACCCCTATGGGGCTAGATCGAGGTACTAGGGGATTTCAATTTTATTTCTAGAGCTTTAAAATGCATTACGCAGGAATAAGAAATGGAAGTAAAGAAAAAAGATAAAAAGAATGAGGAAAAATATGTAGAAAGAGAGGGAGGTAAGGAGGAAGGCGGGGAGGTAGAAAGAGAGAGGGAAAGAGAGAGAGAAAGGAGCAGACTGACTGAACGCGAGCCAGCGAGGAGAGAGCAGGAGTGAATCTGTCAGAGGAAGAGAAGAGAGGGTAATAAAATCTGAATGCTTAAATATGTTCCTGAATTTCAAAGGCTATTTATGTCTCAGCATTTGGAAAACATCACTGACCTAGTCCTATAAAATTTATCTCTTGCCTCAGATGTATTGTAGTCATGTCTGCTTTTCTCCTTTCCACGTAACAGTGGCTGAAAAGCAACTACCAGGAAAGCCAGTTCCTACAGATACTTTATATAGTTGAATAGGTCAGTGTCTACTGGATGGAGCAATCCGGTCATTTAAGGAAAGTAAACAGTTTAATACATATTTTGTTTTTCCCTGACACTGCCAATGGTCAACTTCAAGGTCAAAGTAAGGAAAACACTGGGCTACTCGTACTTAGTTTTGTCAGGCATGCCAAAACACTGTTTAAATACAAATATGTTTCAACATTTGCTTGTTCTAAAGTTCTTACTCATAACAACTCACATAAAGAGTTGCTGGAATAGTCATTCCTGTGTTTAAATTTTTTGTTTGTTTGCTTAAAAAACATGATCATGGATTTAATGCTATACATCAGTTTCAGGTTTCCTGAAGCAGAGCATTTTGATGCTCCACTGTAAAAGAGAAGGGAGCAATTCTAGCAGTGTCGTGGTAAACATAATCATGGCAAATTATTTAAGGTCAGGGAAAACTAATTGCATTTCATATTTAATAGCTTCTATGGCATATTTTTTATTGTATTGACAGATTTGCTCGAAACATTTCTCTACCAAGAAATATTTGTTTTCAGCAAATGTTATTATTGTGGTTGGAATGGAGGAGTCTGTTTTCTTAAATGCTTTCAGATTTAACAAAAGGGAAAAGAAAAATAAGAGAATTCCATCAACACGGAGAGGAGAAGCTGTTTTATGCGTTACCCGGGGATGTGGTTTAAAAGGAAGGTCTGCCATAGCTTTTTTCATGATTTTGCCACATTAAACCAAAAGGCATTTCAGTAAGTTCTAGAGGTCAGATTACTCCAGGAAGCTATTGAAGACCAATTTTACTAAGTGATTCATAATCGAAACTATATTCTAGAAGCAAAACAGCGAACCATAACTAAAACAGGAGTGCTTGTGGTATGAGGTAAGGGAGAACAAGATGGAGGGGCTGGCGGTAGATGTTCCTATTCTCCCTCCTCACCCAGACTTACTCCTTCTTAGCCAGTGTACTGAGTGTTTTCAACTGTCAAACATGTACATACTCAAAAACCAAACTATGCGGTTTCTAACAAGTGGTTTGAATTTTCAGAAGATGGTTAGTTTATGATTTTCCAACACAGATCATGGGAGATATTGCATAAATCATCACCACCTCTGCAGGTGAGGACAATGGATAACAACATGATGAAAGAGAGTTGTATGAATTCACTCAGAATCCAAAATTGCAACATCAAAAGCAGTCTTAATCTGTTCCAGTAGTAATGCTTTTATAATTTTTGGCCCAATATTTTAGTTTCATTTGTACATAACGCATCAGAAGACAAAAATTACTCCATAGATTTGTTCACATAAACTTTCTTGCAGATAAAAGAAGTATGTGGTTCTCTCTCTCTCTCTCTCTCTCCCTCTCTCTTAGTAGATGCAAAAGATATGTCCCAATTCCCTACAGGATTTCCATATTAGCTCATGCAGTAGATTAAGTCTCAGAAGTTCCATGTATCAGGGAACCAGCATCATCCATTTTATACAAAGATATATCATAGACAAAACACAGAGCTATGTATTTCCATGGTTTAGAAAGTGAATACAGTGTCCGATGTGGTGACTGACACAATAAGTGGGGTGACATGCTCTAGTTGTAACTCTTCACAAGAAAGCACCAGATCAGTTCCAGCTGTCCTCTAAAGATGTTACTCAGCATCCCTTAAACTCTGGATCCTAAGAGGATCACACTGCTTTCAATGATCCAATACCCAGATGTGAGAGGGTCAGGACTGACCACAGTAATCTGAGCTGCAGCAGCTCACACAAAACCTTCAAGTTCTCAAAGGAGGGACAGATCAAGGTCATGGCTCCTCAGGGACATATGGTAGGAAAGACCTGCTTGACACTGAAACAGAGGTACAGATTTGATTATCTACTTTTTAGTAAAAAGTTAAAACAGTGACTTCGCTTATGGGAAAAATACCAAGAAAGTAGTCCCAAAGAGGATGGACTATGAAATACCTAGACAAAAATTTTAGTTCCCTTTGCAAACATAATTTTTGTCCATGAGGAGTCAAAAATACATAAAAAGTCTGAGGCCAGAGAAAAGTTGGAGCCGATGCTTCTGGATAACATAGCACTCTGATGAGGTCAAATGACCTAGTAATTCAGCGGAATACTAGGGCAAGATGACTTTCTTCATGCCTGTAGTACAGTAAAACTTTATAGCTTAGGACACGTAAATGAGAAATGCCTGGTGGTCAGCGTTGCTTGTATCTTTGGGCTTCTCTCACGCGAGACACATTTCTACGCTGGGGCGTCTGGCTGTTAGTGGGTTTTGGTCAGTGCAAGTATGCAGCAGATTGTTCTTTTCTACTGGAATTTTAGGAGGATGTTTTTTCATCATGAGCTTAGTTTACTCTCTGAGTATAAAAGACTATATTTCAGAAAGCCTGAAGTCACTGAGCCTGACCTTCTTGTCTGAGTGGAACTTAATGTTTTACTAATAAAGAAGTTGATGTAAAACGCAGTGCACAGACCCCACGATAAAGAAGATATTGTGTGTAAGGGGGTTTCACATTTCCAGGGAACTGCAAAAACATTGTTCTGCTTATGGCTTTGAAACAGAAACAAAGAACTATTGAAACCCAAAAGATACGTTACCAAAGGAGGGGGAAAAGCTTCTTACCAGGTTCAGCTGTAGATCTAGGTTCTGTTTGCCACATAAGGAAAAAAGTAAATAAAAAATGGAGTATTAGAATGGGTTCCATTCATAATAAAGCTACCTGTCTTTTCCTACTATCTTGTCTAGGGCAAGTCTGCTGAAATGTTATAGACAAATCATAACACCAAAGCAATAAAGTGATAGATCAATTTACATTTCTACAAATACAAAATCTTGAATTCTAGTAACAGCTTACACTAGGAAGTTATTTAAACTGAAGTTTATAGAAGGTCTTATAGGAGCTTGTTAGCCTCTTAAAATTATTTGCCCAACTTTGATTTCAAATCTACATGTGCATTTTTACCCTAAAGAAAGAACATAAAATTTTCCCCAGAATTTTGAGGGAGTACATCAGTGAGTACCCCAGCTTCAATTTACTGGACTCTCCCATTGGCCACATATCTCCTCACCTCTCTATGAAAATGGGAATTAGTTCATCTAGATGGCTAAACCCTTGTTGATTTTTCTGAAGCTTGAGAGAGGACAGTGGCTGGATTTGGGAGAATGGGCACTTCTCCTTACTTTTCTGCAGAATGCGGAAGTCTGGAGAGTCCTGGATTTCACTCCCCTGTCGGAACCACTTGACCTGCAGAGGGGGCGCTCCTCGGACCCTGCACTCCAGAACCACCACCTGGCCCTCGGACGCCGCTATGTTGTGCAGTTCCTGAAATTCGAGAAAAACACTGCCCATCAGACTTCGGTGTGTTCTTACACAATCTTATAACAGAGAATAAAACTTCCAAATCTCAGAGGAAAAAATGTGAAACTTGCCTCATAAAAGAATTATTACTAACTCAGAGGAGGATAAACACCTTTAAATTCATTCATCATCAGCTTTTCATAATCTCCGTGTGATAAAATGAGTATGGTTTACCACTGGGCCTGTAGAAATTTTGGACCTGTCTGCAAATTTATTGACTATTTTGTATGTACCTACTTTTATGGTAACAACTGTTACCTTTTTTTTTAATCTACATTTAAGAGTAAGCACGTGGGATGCAAACTTCTTAAAACAATTACACACTGTATGGATGTAGATTCCTATGGAAACCAGACAGGGGGAGAAAAAAGACATGCATTTGTCTTCACAAGCTCCAACCTTCTCCCCCGCTGACCTCTGCCCAACCAGTCCCCAATGTCAGGTTGACTAAGACTAAGGGTTTTACTTTTCTCGTTTTGAGGTTCTGGGTAGAACCTTTAAAAACGCAGCAATCTTCTCTTGCTGACCTTTGTTCCCTCCCTCACCACTACCCTGGCTGCGTCCCACCCACTCCACCTCTAGACCGGTGCGTTTCTACAGTCCAGCTGGTGAGACAGTAACTTGGCTTCACACACACAAAGAGGTACAGCTTTTATCTCCTGGTTATTAGATATCAAAAGCTTAACATGTCCCGTCCATATGTCCCCTCTCCTGCAGGACTACTCAGCCATGGGGACTACCTAAATTTTTAACTAAACTTCTGACTATAGAGTATTGGCCGGGATACAGGGTAGGGAGAATTCTCAAAGCAATTCAAATAGAATCAAATAATTCACCTATTGGTAGACCCAAAGCAAAAAAAAATCACATTAGGAAGTGTGTGTGTTTTTCTGTTTTGGTTTTGTTTTGAAGTTATCTGAAAACACAACAACCTGTGTGCTGGGAAAAACCTATCCTGTGGCAAAAGGCCTTCGGTGCTAAAGAGCTATAGAAATTCTCACACTCATGATGCTGGCAGAAGAACTAAAGAAGTCTAATGTGAAGTCTGAGAAAGACTTCAGTAAGAATTCTGGTGGTTAAGAATGTCTTCAAGTGAAAACGTTAAGATTATTAGCTATTTCTGATTGCATTTTTCTCTCCCAGCTTATTTTTAATTGTAGAAAATCTCTGGCTTTAATTGACTTTTACTTTCTGATTGGGTCCAGAAAGAGCTAATTTAGTGGATCATAGCAGGGAGGTGTCGCTCACAGGCCCAGCGTGTGTGGATTAATTATTAAACATCCCAGGCTTGTCCAGGAAGCTATTTATGGTAGATGACAAGCGGTACACAAATATACTTCATTTTTGAGCTTACAGGCACCAAAGGAGACTCTGAATTCTGCCTAGGAATGCGTGCTTTGTTCAAACATCAGAAAGTCGGAGATGTAGAAATGGGTAGATGCCAAGGACCTTAAGCACTCAACACTCCATAGTCATTCCAAGATTGCAATCTGGCTCCGCCAGGAGCAATCTCTTTTTTTTTATCTTGGCAAAAGCCACAGCTGAACAAAGCCATTAGGGGACTTGCAGGAACATAAAGAGGAGCCTTGAAGGAGACAGAGGCAACCGTTAGAGGTGGTACTTGGCAATGTGGATCATCCATTCAGGGTAGCATTTGGGATGCCTGGTGTTTTAGGGTCCATGAGGGGCACCTGTGGACATATATCAAGTCCACATGATACTGTGATCCCTTAGAAGGGTCCGACTATTTGGGAAGAAATGTCACATGGTGCTAGTTGCTTTCCTGGCCTCATGTGTGTCTCTAATATCCACAGTTCCACAGGGCACATCAGTTCTGTGGCTCCAGCCAAGCCCAGTGGCCTGCAGGCAGAAGTGCTGGCTGTGAGACCTGGGAACATTCCCCAGAGCAGTACAAGAAAATAGATGGGGGCACCCCTTGGACTGGCAAAGCCCACCTGCCATCACTGTCAACAACTGTGCCCAAGAGAAAGGCCAGAGAAGGCACTGAGGTCAAGAAAGCACAGGCTAACTTAAGTTCCAGATATCAGATTTACTTCCTAAACCTGCCTCTCCAATAACCACAGCCCAGGCACACAAAAGACCATGCAAGGTAGGAAGAGAAGTTGCACAAAGGGAAAAGGGAAAGAAAAGCAGACACAAACAAGGAAGGACACAACGGAGCAGAAGACAGATGTTCCATAATCCAGACAACAGAATGTGGCGTCCCTGGAGATGCCCGGTGAGGGGTGCTCTGAGTTTCCCATCACTCTACAGTTTAAGATTTTAAATTCAACATCAATACAAATGTAGACTTTTGTTTTACCTTTCCTTTTATTAAGCTAACACAGAGTGCTGCATGGTTCTCTTTTGGGAGAGGGGGAAGCGCCACTAATGGAGTGTCAGTGTCTCAGAAGCTGGATTGCACCAAACACAGTTTTGTGTCTAGTGTTTGTGTCTATTTCTCCTAGTGCCAGGAGGGATTCTGTGACATTTCCCCATGCCAGGCCACTGTGGTGAAGCCTTGTGGGGAACGAAAGCAAAATCTTACAACCTCTTTTCTTCCCCTGACACCACCAGCATGGGACTTTATTTTACTTAACGTGAGATGTACATTTGGCCTGACATTCCCTAAATCAACCATGACTCAGGCACTAATGCATCAGGGAGCATGGATCTTCTGGTGGTGGTCTCAGAAAGCTACTTGTGAAAAGGTGTTAAACTACATAAAAATATGAATGTCCACCCCTCCGTAAACATTTCCTGTTCTAAGCATCAAAGGACGACTTCACTGGCTGTTTATAGTGTGACATTGGTATTGGTAGGGTTTTATATGACTCTTTTTTTTGGTCGTTTACCCAGGAGGGAACTTTGAAAATGTTGCCAGCTATTATCATTCGTTGCCTGTGTCCTACAGTAAATGGTCTGTTTATGAAAAGGACTTTAATAAAGTTGGATCCAGGCTGGCTTAGAAGAAAAAAATCATTTCCTACGTGAAGAAAATTAAAATGCTCTTCTCTACTGCCTCACAGGAGTTTTTATAGGTTTGCTCGTCACATGTGTCTTCAGTTTACTTGGCACTGACTTTTGTGAAAAGCGTGAGGCAGAGATCTAATTTAATATTTTTCATCTCCGTCACAGTCATTCTTTACCCAGCGATCTGCAGATTTCCGCAGGTATTGGAGTGAGTTCTATTCTGATTACTCACCAGTTTGTCTAGCCTCGTGCCTGCTCCATGCTATCCTAATGCTATACATTGAGGACGTTGTGATGTCTTAGAGGGCAGATCCCATCCCTTCCCTCACACCACCTTATTTTTCTTCTTCAGGAGTGTTTTGGCTGTTCTTAGCATTTCTTCCATTAAACTTTTAGAGTCAAATCACCCAATTCAGTATTCAACAAATAAATCCAGGAAACCCACTGGAAATTTAGCTAGATCTGCATTAATTTTACAGCTCAAACTGGGAGTCATGATTTCTTTGCAGTCTGCCAGCCCATGGGCATGGCATAACTCTCCAACTGAGGTGGAGGCGGGGCAGAGGGAGAAGAAATGCTGTTTACATGGAAGCATCTCTGAGTTGAGCAGTTGTCCAATTAAATGAATGTCATTCAGCTTGGCAATGCAAAACACCAACTTAGAACACATTCAACATTAGCCATTAAAAATAAACTTCTATAAAGGTTGCTGGGTTTTTCAAGCAATATCCTGGACAGAATTTTGCCTTATTCTTTCCATCCTAGCTTTTCCACTGTCCTTTGACCTCTATCAGGTCATTGACCTTGCCCACATGTCTTCAGTCCACCCCAAGCTCACAGTCACATGGCCATTGTTCAGTACATGTCTACTGAGTCCCAAAGGTAGCCACGATAATCAGTCTACCAATCTGTTCATCTTAATTTTTCAAGACTGCTACTCGAAGCCACATGAGGGTGGAATGACAGCACTAAAGCGAATACAGAGAATGAGACTTGCAGATGTCAGACCTTTGTAAAAACAGGAGGAAAGTAGGCAGAAGTGGTCCCAGCAGGTCTGCAGAGATACGAGGTTGGACTGTGAACCTGAAAAAGCAGAGACACATAGATCAAGTTCTCTATACATAAATCGCTGAAAAGATAGGCTGGAGAAAGCTCTCGTTATTAAGATCGCTCCACATGAACGAAACGAGTGAAGGAGAGTCTCTCCATTTATCACTTTGCTGATTTCCTCTCACAGGCACTGTCTGCTTCCTCACTGCACATCTGTTACTGCTGTCTGTTCAAAAGGATGTTCAAGGACAAGCCCCCTGGCTCCTCAGGGATCCGTGAACTGTTAAATGCTGTTACCAAATGGATTTCTGTGTGTGGGACTTCCATAGGGGTCTCTTTAAAAGCTCTCACAGACACTGTATTTGATTTTTTTAATATAGTCTGGATTCATCGACTAAAAAGCACATGTTACTGGCAGTGGAGGGTAAATTATCAAACATCTACCTATCTTAATTTTAACTTGCATTCTTTTTTGACATAGATAGGGATTACAGGAAATGAAGAAAAAGGAATATATATATCTTTCTTGATGTGCAGAAAACAAAGGTGCTAAGGATTTCAGAATAGTGAATGGGAAATATTTCTTTGAGTACAATCATGCATTTTCAAACATTCTGGGTTTATTCACTTCTCTATAAGCGGTTACTAGTTTTTTAACCTAAGATGGTGGTGATCTGATATTATATGTCCAAACATGCCAGAGGGCATCAGTGGGAAAGTTGGCAGAGTGGTAGAGAGGCTAGCATGGTAATGGGCCTTGTTCATTATCCCTGTAAGACTTTACATAGGCTTATTATTCAGGAGGACTGGATAACAAAGAATATATGAACATATATGGTATTTGGTCTGTGCCAGGCATTGTTGTAAGAGTTCAATGGAGATGAGCTGACTGAATCCTCATGACAATCTTGAGATGGATGGCATTATTATCTCCAATTCACAAATGAAGAAAACAGGCATAGAAAAGTTATATTATGTGTTCAAGCTCCCTTAGTAAGTGGTTCAACTGGGATTCAAACCCAGGCAGTATGAATCCAGGGTTGCAATGTTGACCTTTACGTCACCTCGCCTACAAAAACGCCATGGAGCCTCCCTGAGCACCTCATTCTCCCAACTATACCAGTAGGATATATGACCTTCCATTCGGTGTTCCTGTAGAATTTAAACCATTTTAAAATGTACTGTTTATGTTACTATGATGCTTACAAATTTACATGCATGTGTGTCCTTCTGCTTGTAGGCTCCTGTGTTATACCTCAATACACTATCATATTTGAGTGTTCCATGTGTATATTTCTTGTTTCCCATGCAGTTCATAAACTGTTTGGGAATTGAGTGGGTGATAATATATTTTCTTCTGTCATGAAATGCCTAACACAGTGTTAAGCATTGATTAAATATTTATGAATACTTAAATATGAAACATCAAAAAAAGTTACTGATTTAATCAGAAATATTTCTATGAATTCCACTCTCATTTAGGGGTTTAAAGGAAATGCCTACAATATATGCCACGTCCAAGCAACTTATAATGATTGATTCTTTGCAAGTTTATGAACTCAGATGCCTTTTCTCTACTGTCTGCATACTGTACACGTCACCAAGGACATGTCACTCACCTCTAATTACTAAAATACCTATGAGTGGCTCGTAGATAGGGGGCAGGGGAATGCCCACAGAACACTTCACATACTTACGAGTAAGTCATGAGTTACAGTTCAAGAGTGTTGGGAGAAGCCTTTTGTGAGTGTTGTTTTTAAAGATACTCATCACAGCACAAAGGCAAAGTAACATACATTTGATTTAGGGATATTTAGATTTCAATATTATTACTTTTTAAAAAATTCATATAGTTGTTGTTTGCAAAGTAAACTTACTACACTTTCTTTCCAGTAGTTAGTACTGTTGTTCTTTCTTGATAAAGCAGTCTTACAATGAAATAAAAGCAAGATAAAATGCATGGTGAAGTCAAGGACTTTGAATTTTTTTTCTTATTATCTGTTTAGTGCTTAGAGGATGAGATAATTTTTGTTGATATATAGACTTCTCTTGCCTTCTTACTTGTTTAAGTGAGATAATAAGTTTGGCTAGGTAGAAGAGAACACACATGTGGGGAAAGAATCAAAGAGTCGTAGATCAGATAGGTAGCGTTTTATCAGGTCACTGGTTGTTAGGGAGGTTCCCAATGGAAATGCAGATGTTGCTGGTTTGGTGGTATGGCTTTGATTTTTTAGTGGATCAAAAGGAAGAACTTGACCTACCATTTTCTTTTCTCCCAGTTGTATCTGTACTGGGGAACTATTTCAAGGTTGTGGAATAGTAAAATCAAAGCGACATTCTCTCAATCCAGAAGTCTGCTAATGGCCCCACCCCTGTGGGCTCCAGTCACGTGCACTCACCTGTTGCACAGGGACCGACAGAGGCTGGATCACCGCTGTGGTCACACCTGTCTTTGGTGATGATGATCCTATTGTCAGAGACACAGAAGTTGTTTTCTTCTGAGCTCTGGAAAACAGGGAGGCAAGTGTTCAGTCGGAACCTTTTTTTAAAGCAGGAATTATTCTTTAAAACATTTCCACAGAATAGCCCAGCTTCTTTTTGTGTACTTAATCGGCTTGAACTCTGAAGTGATTCAGAAATGGGAACAGTTACAATAGCTGTGGCCAGTCTATGCACAGAATGAACCTCAGGTATTAGCAAAAGGAACACGTGGATAAAAGAAAAGTAGCTGCAACACAGCCATTATTAGTGAGGCTAAAGTAGTGAACTTGAAAATCACGAGAGAAAAGGAAAGACTTAGAAAAAGCCTAATCTTTAGCAGTAAGAAGATACTTGAAACCTATAGGATTAGGATTCTATATTTAATTCAATGGTTTGGTGGTCTATTTTCAGTCTAGCAGCTGTTCTTTGTTCTGGTTCTATATTTTGTTGCGAGTGTCTTGAAATTTTTGTTTTTCTTGTTGCATAGAAGTCAGTGAGGTGTAGACAAAGGTTAAGAAGAATTGGTTTCTGGACCCCGTTTTGTCAGCTCATGGGCTATGGAATCCCAATCAAGTCATGTGCCTTCACTAAACTTGAGGTCCTTGTCTGAAGTGGGAGGTGGCAGAGTACCTATATGGTCTTATTAAGGTCTCTTTAGCATTAGTGTTCGGTAATAATTTGATGTTGGATGCATACAATTGTTATGTATATGCTAGCAGGTCAAAAGAATTTGTTAACACAGTCTCAATATTCATAGACTTTTCTACAAAATTCTGATAGATTTAATTGATTTTTGAAAAACAATTAAGATATTAACATTTTACTAATAACCCATGTGTCTTTGTAGGAAGAACTAAATTTAGAGATTTTCATGACAAGATTAAGGTAGAAATAGATTTTATCCTAATGGAAACACACTGCTGGCCTAATGAGATATTTTCCAGTTTACGTAACTGCATCAGTCCTCATTTATTTTTAGCAGCGATTTAAAAAATTCTCAATATGACTTCTCATAAAGTTATAACTGTTGTCTTTGAAACTAATAGTATAGATGGTTAGATTTTGGCATATTGATGATGAAATGAAGATTTCAAAGCCCAAATTCATAACTTAAAAATGATGCTCCAAGTTCAAGTATCTGATCTGATTGACCTCAGTTGACCTTTTCCTTGAAAGCCCAACACGGTGGCTTCATACCCCGCCCCCAATTCTGCCGCCAGTCTCTGCTGTGTAGCTGATGACATCGTAGGCACTTACTGTGGCATAGCTCCAGGTTTTGATAGGAAAGCTAAACTTTCACTGTCAGAATCTGTTGAACTGGCACCTGAGAGAGTTAAAAATAATAAAATTAAGATGTAAATAGTATCTGTAATTGCTTCAAAGAATCACGTTCTTTATTTTTAAACAACAACATAGTCTGTTTTGAAATAGGGAATGGTTCAGACCATTTTTACTTGGACTGTATCTTCAGAACATCATCTGAGAAAAAGAACTGCTATGAAAAGCTTTCTTCAAAGCAATGATGTTTTTAACGCCAGATTTATTATTAGTTTCATTTTTATCATTTTGGCCATCACAACCATACTTTTAAACAGCTTATAAACTCTGAAATAAATTTCAGTGTGTCTGTGGGCAAAACATTTATGGTCCTAAACTTTAACCATTTCCCAGGAGATTTAATGGTGTGGATTATTAACGTCTTCATCACTCATTAATTAGGAAATGCTTTCTGACTCTCTCAAGAATGAATAGAAGCGTCTCTGATTTTAGATCATGCTTTCCATATTCACTTGCCTCATTACTGTTTTTGAATTAAGGGTCAGATTTTTAGTCAAAATGCATACTGTACTTACATTTTCATGCTCATGTATTTTGTGACAAGAGATTTGAGGTGACATTTAAAATAACTGTGATGGTTAATAGTATATTCTTGATATTTCCTTTATACAACCTGAGTTATTCAAATAATGTATTTTAAAATATTTTAATGTAAAATAATGCATGCTTATGGAAAAGTAACCAAAATAGCCTAGAATTGTGTGCTATTGTAGTAAAGACCAATTGGTACCTTCCCTAATGCCATGCTTCGTATATTAGCAGCCTGGTATGTGTTTTTCAGAAAAATTTAATGTATCAACACACATATATTTATATACATATTTACAAAAATGAAATCACACTATATGCATTCTTTGCAATTAGTTATTTTTGCCTATCAATACATTTATAATAGATACACTTACTGAATTCTCTTGGATGGCTGCCTAGTGTTCCTTTCCATGACTATAGTACATTTTTCCAGCCTTTTATTGATGTGGAAACCATCATGCTTAGGTAATTCTGCTGGAATGTTTGCTGTCCCTTCCCATTTATTTCTATAACTACCGCCTAGTCTAGGCTTTCTTCACCTACTTCCTGGACCACCGCAACAGAGTCTTATCTGGCCTTCCCATTTCTCGCTCTTCCAAATTTGTCTTCACCCTATGTCACCTTAATGTTGCTATCTTCCAGAACCTCCTGAACGTCCAAATCACATAACCCCAGTCTGGAGAGTTGAACATGCGCCCTGGTGTATATTCCACTAGGCAATGGGAACACAACAGTGAAGAAAACAAACACACGCACCTGCCTTGGCGGAGATGACATTCTTTTGAGAACACACACGATAGATAAGGTAAGTACATATAGTACGGTGGTGAGTGAAGTGAGAAACCATACGGCAGGGTAGGGGCGTTGGGTGCAGTGGGATGCAACACTGAGTAGGGTGGAGAAGAAGGGCTCCACCAAGACGGGCACTTTAAGCAAATGAAGATCCAAAGCTGGCAAGGGCTTTCCCTTCTTGGTCTTTTCCCAGGACTGCACCTTTAGTTACATTACTCATCCTTGTAGGAAACCTCTACCCAGCCTTTTCCTGATATTCTGTCTTTGAAGATCAGCCCAGTCATTTTTCTGAGCTCTGTCTCCTCTGAACTCCTAGTGCTCTTGTTTACATTACGCACACCACTTAAAACGTTGCATCTGCTATAAAATTATAAGTTCTGTGAGAACTGAAGTGGTGTTAGCAAGGGAACTACCAATTTCCGAATACTTGCTATGTGCCTGGCAGTCTGCTAGGCACCTCATGGCATTTAATTATTATAATAATGAAGCTCACTAAGAGGTTAGGTCTATCCAATTACAGATGAGAAAATTGAGGAACCAAGAGGTTAGGTAATTTGCATAAGGCCACGTAACTAGGAAGCAATGGTGAGGAGATTGGCACTTGTGTTTTTTGAGCTCGTGGTCCTCAACCTGTCCCCTTTCACATGGGCTCCGTGTGCTGTGCACGTCTGTATTCCTCCAAGGGCTCAGCTTCATGCCTTGCTCCTGGCAGGTCTTTCACTTCTGGTGGAATGAGTGAATGGAACCAAGGAATCGCAAAACTTGTTTTGGGACAAGGAGTCGACTGTGCAACTAGAGAAGAGCAGTATCTTGGTGGGGGGTAGAGCGGGGAGCAATGGTGGGAGGCAAGCCTAGAAACAAAGGGTGAAATACCAGGCCCAAAGCGTTTGGACTTTACGTCTAGGCCCTGAGAAGGCTGAGTGGGAAAATTAACTCTGCTGGGTGAACTGAGGGGGTGGGGGAAAGCAGAGCAAAATAAACAGCAAACCATCTAAAACAGGTGACAGAGAAGGAGAAAGTTTGGTCGAGATGAGGAGGTGAGGGCTGAGCAGGTGAAAAAGCAGTAGGCTTGGTTTTCAGAAAGTCACAGTAACCTGGGGGAGATCAGTTTACTGGATCGTGGCAGTGTCAAGGAGAGGGAGGGCTGGCAAGTCCTCCAGGAAGTACCAGACACTCTCAAAGTGGTCTGAAATTAGGAAGAAAAGAGCTATTTTTCCTATCATCCCACACACTTAAATCATTTTTAAAAAAATCCCCTATGATTACCTCTATTTAGAAAGACATTCTTTTTTTAATTTTTTTTTTTGGCTAGTTTTTTCCAGCTGACTTTCAGAGAAAAGTAAGGGATCAAAAAAAGTTGGTGTCCCCTGAGAAGACATTTGCTAGTTTTTGCACACCTGTCCAGCCCTTGTGAGATCTCAATGTCACCTTCTGTCTCAGGTGTCAGAGCCGCTCCTGCAGATGGTAGCAGATCAAATCTCCCCATCTGTGCCAGCAAGTTCCCTTCACTCCCCTGAGGGCAACCCTCTCCTCTACGGTCTCCACCCTTTAGTCATCTGCTTTGCACCTGCCGTCAGGAAACACCACTCCTGTCTCAGGTTAACATTTTTCTCTGTATGTATCAAACCATCACTTTCATTGCTTTATGTAGGTGCCAATCTAAAGGAGGCACACGTTCCAGTCCTGGTGATTACTCCCCACCTGGGCGTCAGCTATGTACCTGCTTAAATGCTAACCGTTTCTGTGCTGCCTCCCACACAGAGCGAAGGAATCACGGGCTGATCATCTTCCCTCTACTCTCTGGATAAAGTGCAGGTGGAAGCGTCACAAAAAAAGGAGTCTCCTGCCTTGACTGTGAAAGTGGTCCCTTTCCGTTTTTAAAACTTACCTAAGTTAATACTTCCTTGTAGGAAACAGCTCCCCTCCCCATAAAATGAACAATAGTGAAAATTAAAGAAAGAAATCATTTGGAATATCACCATTTATATACTTTGGAGCACATACTCCTAAAGTTTATGCTTGTGTACATAAAAAATAATAAAATATACATTTAAAAGATGACAATGCTATCACATTGTCCAATTATTGTTTTCCTTGAATTTAATACATATGTCAATAAATAAATATGTATTTTTATAGTTCTCTAGTGGTTGCTTCAAACTCATTTGTGTGGATTTACCACAATTTTATTATTCCAACATTAATGGATATGTGTATTATGTCCATTTTTTAACATCTCTCCAGAAAGGTGTGTAAAGTAAGCAATATATCAAAATGCCTATTTCCCCATACTCATGAAATCACTGTTTCTAATTATTTTTATTTTTGCTAATATGATATCTCCTGTGATTTTTAAAAAACAACTTAGATATAAATCATAAGCTTCAACTTCAGGAAATAGGACATCTTCATAAAAGCAGATATCAACCATTAAAATTATATATATACATGTATGTGTGAGTATATTTTTTTAAAGCCTGAGTGAGAATCTCACATGGGATTCATCCTTTTGTACATGTTTTGGCTTTCAAAGTTTAAGGCCTAAATACAATGGAGGGAAATAGACCCCTCCCCCATTAGTCACCTTTTTCCCTGCCTTCCTTCTTGGTTGCTATAATTACCAGCATGGCAACAATCACTCAAAACATTAAAAAACGTGAGTGTAAATTCTGTTGCCACTGCTTTCTAGTTATATGACCTCATGTGAATTATTTAATCTCTTAGTTCCTCAACAATTTTTAAACAAAAACAGGTTAAATTTTAAAAAAGGTATCACAGAGTATACAGAATAAAATATACACATATAAAACACAGGATAGTGGAATTACATATGATTTTTATATTTTCTTTTTAATCTATGTTTTAGATTTAAAAAGTCAAAATGTCCTTTTTTTTTGTAATAATAATGATAGCTCACACCATGTGCCAGGCGCAGCTCTGGGCAATTAGCTCAGTCAGTCCTTACAACAACCTAATTTTCTGCAGGCAGAGACTGAGAAACTGAATTCAGAGGCAGTAAATGACTGAGTTCATGGTGCCAGAACTAGAATGGCCAAAACTGGGCTTAGACTCTTTCCGCTTCTCTTAACACATTTTCAAGAGCCAGCAGAAGAAACTGTATGTTCAGAGAGGCCTTTTCTTGCTGGGATCAACAGGAGCAGCTACTCATGTAACATCTTAGCATGCGTCAAAATGTCACTGAACAAGGGCATGTTTTATTGGATTATTCGAGGAACTGAGAACCTATAAATATCAAACAGAATCTGCCATCGTACATTGAACTTGAGTATTCCTGCTCCACTCGCACCTTTTTAGTGTCACTCTGTCCTCTTCTCCATCAGACCCAACTCTTCACCCACAAGGTCCAGTTTAGTCCACCTTCCTTCAGCCCACATTCAGAACCACCATCCTGTCCTCTCTGGAGCTCCTAAAGCTTTAATGACTGGTCTAATCCACTTTGAGGTCAGGAGAGGTGGCAGTGGTAGAAACTTGAGATGTATTTCTTTCATACGTTTACATTTACCTTTCCTATTTACATCCTGAAATTCGTGAGACTATCTTGATACCATCTAGTCCTGGAGAGTACCTCCCTCACCACCTAGCACTCATGGGGGCCAGCTTCTGTTGCTTATCTCCTTTTCAAAGACTTTGCTCTCTATTTTAT
This sequence comes from Macrotus californicus, assembly GCA_007922815.1. Taxonomy (NCBI): domain Eukaryota; kingdom Metazoa; phylum Chordata; class Mammalia; order Chiroptera; family Phyllostomidae; genus Macrotus; species Macrotus californicus. The sequence goes on along the minus strand of VMDR010006379.1, from coordinate 11,171 downwards.
TCTCTCTCCATTCTGCAAGCTCTATGCTTTTTTCTCTTGGATTATTTTCATTAGCATTATAAACTCAATTATCGTATGAAAACAAACATAAAACAATCAAACATACAAACTGCCAAAAATCATCTTTCTTTTCAAACAATTGCATGTCTGGGTATTTACCCAAAGGAAACAAAAACACTAACTCGAAAAGATATCTGCACCGCCATGTGCATTGCAGCCTTGTTTACCATAGCAAAGACATGGGAACAACCTGAGTGTCCTTCGATGATGGATGGATGGGTAAGAAAATGTGAGATACACACATACACACACACACAAAGAATATCACTCAGCCAAAAAAAAAAAGGGAAGAAATCCTGAAATTCACAACCAAACTGATGAACTTAGAAGGCATTACACTAAGTGAAATAAGTCAGAGAAAGCAAAACACCATAAGATGTCACTTATATGTGGAATCTTAAAATCAAAATACAAAGCACAAACCTAAAATCAGAGCTACAGAGAACGCATTGGTGGTAGCCAGAGGCAGAGGGTTGATGAGGTGGTGAGATGGTTAAAGGGGGTGGAGGGGAACAAAGCTCCAGCTGTAAGTCTCGGACATGTAATGTACAACATGGCAACTACAGTTCATAATACTGTATCATATGTGTGGGAGTTGCTAATAGAGTAGATCTTACAGATTCTCATCACAAGAAGAAACAATTGTAACTATGTATGGTGATGGATATTAACTAGACTTACTGTGGTAATCACTTTGCAATATATACATGTAACAAATCATTATATTGTTCACCTGAAACTATTGTTATCTGTCAATATTTTTTATACCTCAATTTTTTATTATACATTATTTTGATTATACCTCAATTAAAAAAATCTTTTTTTGACCCCACACTGTTTTGCAAATACAGGCCCATATCTCTGCTGGTATTTGAACAAGACGTGCCCAACAATCTATTATTTTTTTGTTGCTTCTCCTTCCACATTTTGCTAACTTTTGTCAATTCATTGCATTTGATTGTTGGTCCTTTCCAAGTTGCTCAAATCCCTCTTGTTAAACATCCTCAGCTGCAATACCCAGTGGTTTCCTCCTGTCCTCACCTGACTGAACCCTCAGCAGCAGGGCACAGAGCTGGCGTCACCTTGTCTCCTGAAACACTCTCTCATGCCTCCAACCCAAAACACACACTGCCTGGTTTCTCCCCCACCACGGGGGCTTTCCTTCTTTCTCTCCATCACTGGCATCTCCCCCTCTCGGAACTTCCACAGGGAGGAAGGACTGTCCAGGCTCAGGCCTGGTTCCCTTTCTCTCCCTCACTACCCCCTTTCTCCATGATAGGCCTGTCCAGTAACGCGTCCAGTCCCATAGCTTTAGCTACCATCGACATCCTGACACTCCCAAATGTTTTACTCACCCTGTGCTTTTGACTATAATCATATGTCCAATCACTGACTTGACATATCCACTTGGCTATCTAAACAGGGGTTTCAAACTTAGCAAACTTCAGGGGTTTCAAAACACAACACTTACCTCCCATTGTCCCCTGACCCTGTTCCTCCCCAGTCTTCCCCATTTCAGAGATTGGCAACATTGTCCACACCCACGGTAAAGCTGAAATCCATGGAGCCACCTGATTCCTTTCCTCCCCTCAGCCCCTCCCTCTTCAAGTCCACCGCACGGCTCTTGGAGTCCACCTGACTCTCTGTCACCTCCATGCACACCACCTCCTCCTGCAGTGTGGCCATTTCTCTACCACAGCAACAGGCTCTAGCTGGTCTCGCATCGTACACTGGAGCAACAGTGTGATGCAGGGTGGGATCAAAGTAGGGTTACAGGTGTTCGTGTGGCCAATAATACTGACTAAAATTGTAAATAATAATGCAAAAATAAACTGTTTCAGACACTCCAGTCTGTAAACCTACTTTGGTCCCACCTTGTATAAATCAGCTAATGTGACTTTTCAGTTTAAACCCTCCATGATTTGCAATCTTATTTAGATAGATGCCATACTGCTAACAGTGACCACAAGGACCTACGTCCCCATGAACTGGCCGCTGGTCAGCCCTCCAAGCTGCCTCTTCTCTATTATGCTCCTGCTACCCAGGCCTTCCTTCTGCTCCTTGAACACAGCTGGTCTTCCCCTCCCAGGGCCTTGGGGTTGTGTCTTCTGTCTGAAACACTCTTTTCCCAGTCTTTCTATTGGTTTCTTCTCAGGGTTCTGGTCTTCGGTCAAGTGTCACCTCCTCAGAGAGGCCTTCCTGATCACCCTCACCCGTCAGCCACCTTTACTTTCTTCCCAGCACTTGTTGGTGTGGGAACCGTTTGTGAGTTCACGCTCCCTCCTCTTCTGGAGAGTCAGTGAAGCGAGAACACCGGCCTGTCCTCTTCACCAACGGTCTCCACTGTCTACATGGCTCTTGCCTTCCAGTAGTTCTTTAGTAAATACTTAGTGGAATCTAAATAGTGCTCGGTGTGTGCCCTGAAAAGTGCTTTGCTGGGATCCGAAATCCTGCTACTAGACTGAGGGGATCACAGCTAGACCACAGCTGCCTGGATATTGAGTTCATATGCCTTCTACTCTGTAGTGGCTGAGGAGGCAGAGTCACGAGTCAGGCCGCCTGGTTTTGAATTCTTGGACCCCACGTGTGCGCCTGAGCATGCACATGTGTTGAGTGTGATTTGGGGCTCCACTCAGCCTCTGTAAGCTTCAGTGTCCTCAATCAGAAAATGGGGGTGATTTTTGTAAAGGTCAAAGAAGATCATCCATGTAAAGATGAAGGGCTTGGCTCCTAGTTAAAACTAAATAAACATCAGCTACTGTTCTTACGTTATAATTTCTTTGGTACCGTTCGGAAACTGGATGCAGAAGAAAGTGAAATTTAGACAGTTTCCAACTAGTAGGTTGTTAAACTTCTAGGGAAGGCTTTGCTTGGATTTTTACATTTTACAGAAAACTTCCTAGCCTCTCAAAGACCCTCCCTGGCTACATGCTGAAATATTAATAACATGTTCTAGGAAACAATTCAATCAAGATATGACTTAGTCTTTTTAGTGCCGGATAAGTAAAATGTAAAAATTTATTACCTTCAGTTATAATAGCCTAAGAATTTATCTAAAGTTCTGTTCTCAGGGATAAAAACATACTGAAATCTCCCAGGTTTAAAAAAATTTTATTATCCATATTTCACAAGGCCAATGAGCTAGTTTTTTATATTAGGCATAGGAGACTGAATCTTAATGGTTCTTCATCCCAACTCTGTCCAGCTTCCTTAACCTTTTCACACACAGTCTGTCTGAAGTCACAGAGGCCCCACGGCGGTGGGTTGGCCAAGTGAGTGGTGTTATCATGTGGAAAACTGTGTACTGTGAAAAAGTCCACTGTCTTTGTTGAAGTCCGGGGCGTGAGATGGCAGAGAGAACTAGAGGTGTATTTCCCATACTGAGGACCGCTGGTTCAGAAGCTTTGCACAGAAGTACCAAGTTCAAAGAAAATTAAAGGCCATGTTGTGAATGTTTTTGGTCTACCAGAGTTAGACACTGAAACTAGTTTCAGAGCTAGAGACATCTGTCCTTTTTGCATATGAAAAGTGAGGATATCTTATACATATTCCAGTTAATTTTTAAGTTCATTTGTGACCATGTAACTTTGTATATTTCTATTATATCATTTACTATGATATCGCTTATCATTGTACATTCTGGGTTTTTTTTTTATGTGCCCATCTCTGCTGTTAGATATCAGGAACCACATCTTAATCACATCCGTGCCTGCATTGTCATGCACACAGTAGGGCCTTAAAAAATGCCGGCCAAGTTGAATAGTTAGGCTATGACTTCAATGTGAATTCATTTAACATCTGTATTATAAAAACACACACTAAATTTGCCACATTTCTAGCAGTGCTGAAGCAAATAAAGCATTTAATTTTAAGGTGCTCTATCTGAACTTGGATTTGGGAGACAATTCTGATCATCAAGAAGCAGGTTTTTAATGGAAGTTTAAGTTCGCTTTATTATAATCTGAAATACTTCAAGAAGTTTGCTACACAGCCTGCCCGTGACTAATACTGCTAACTTATTAAATGTTAAAAATCTTTGTCATTCTTTTTCTATTACTTTAGTACTTCAATATGTGTATGACATAGTGGTTAAGAATATGGGCCCTGGAGAGAGACTACTTGGGTTTAAATCCTTGTGTAACTTTGAATGACTCCCTCTAAACTCTCTCGGTCTCAGTTTACTCACTTGTAAAAAGGGAATTCTAGTAATACCTCACAGGCTAACAGTGAAGTTTAAATGGAGTTTGAAGTTATACATGTATATTACGTGTGCATTTATAAGTCCCATGTAAGTGTTAGTTACTGCCATATACAGAATGTTTGCTGTTAGTAATATGACATGGCCCCTTGAGGAGCTCACAGATGTTTGCTTTCAAAGATAATGCAGAGGAACCTTTTATTAGAAGTAAAGGTACACACTCTGAGCGAGTGGTAACAGTTACTTCTATAAATTGTCAGTTCTTGAAGGAGCTATAAATGATGGTTCACATCCTGCTTTTTTTCTACTTTAAATAAGGAAAAAATGTGGTGGTACTAAATAGTTAAAAGTAGTAGAAAGATGAAGAATGAGGTAGTGGAGACCTCAGGAATTTAAATTTTCTTTATATACATAGTCTGGCACAAATAATGCCCCTTTTATTACGAAATCATAAGAATGTAATTCTGTAACATAACTATCACACTCAAGCGTGCCATATGACATTTTAGCTGAAATGTGCAAATTAAAACTATAAATTAGCACACCCATATTATTACCCTACCAACCACATTCATGCAGGCATTACTTCTGCTGGACCCTGTGTTTTCCTAATTTTGAAAAGCAATCAATTAATAGGATACACATCGATTTATGGATTTAGGGAATAATGTTAGACTGTGGTGCTTAAAACACTTTCAACTTAAGCTACTGGCATCAAAGCGCTGCCTGGGTACCTCAGTTGCTTAGAGTGTTGTCCTGATATGCCAAGGTGGTGGGTTCGATTCCCCATTGGGTTGCATACAAGAATCAACCAATGACTGCCTAGATAAGTGGAACAAGAAATTGATGTTTCTCTCTTTCACTCCCTCTCTCTAAAAATCAATCAATTAAACAATTATTGGCATTGATCAAATACAGTAATAATGTAAAACTAAATACTTTGACACCAAGTTTTCTAATTCCCTACAGGCTGAGTCTTGTCAGATGTACTTAAAAATATTTACTTGTTCTCATGAAAATTTCAACTTTGGTTGGTAGATATAGTACTTCAATATGTTTGCATTCTTTTTTCACTAGAGAAACCAAAAAATAAATTGGGTGCTTTATATTTTCAACAAATTGAAGTTAATGTAGATGAAATGTTTCAAGTTCAAAGGAACAAATACTGACATTAGACCGGGTTGATGCATTCCTAAGTGTCAGACCTGTTTGACTTATTTATAAAATTTTCAGGAGAAAGCAGTTTTGAATCTCAACACCATTATGCTGTTTGCATTGGAAAAGCATGTTCACAAGGAAGCTCTGCCGAAGCAGAAGCTGTGGGCCCATTCACACCACCTTACCGCACACCTTTCCTCACCTTCAATGAACACCTCCGCAGATGTTGTGTCTGAGCCGCTAGGGTTCGTAGCCAGACAGGTATAGCGACCTGTGTCGTCCTCAAAGGCTTCTGCTATGGCCAGGGTATGGCGGTCCCCTCCCTCACAGTGGATCTGAATATCAGGAGTGTTGTGTAGCTCCTTCCCCTCACAGAACCATCTGCAGGGCAAATGGAGGTCAAAGGACAGGAGAAAAAGAAAGGAAATGGTGATGCTTACAATAATAAAGCAGAAGTGAAAGGCTGGATGCTATGTAATTAGATGCTTGTTTGATCAAAAAAGATTTGTGTCAATATTACTGATGGAAACTCTACAATTTAGACCATGAAATCAGTGACTAGACAATTCCCACAGGTTTTGTTTGTAAAGCGCCTTGTACATTTTGTCAACATTGAAATAAGTGACATCATTAAACATGGAAAGACCATTCCAGTTACAGAAGAAACAGAATTTTCAAAGTGCCTTATAAAATATTTTATAATGAATGACCCTTACATTTATTACAGTTTTATCTATAATTTCTTATCTAAAGAAAAATATGAAAGTAATATAAACGTTATGCTCAAAATATCTAATGTATCAAGGGAAACTAATCATCGAGTTAAAAAATCATAGGCAGCAATATTTTTGTTGACCCTGAGACTTCTGATCAGCTGAGCAATAACAGATTTAATGCCTTCCACATTTCTGATATTTACAAAACTTTCTCGCAGACCGCTTGGCTTCTACACCCAGAGAAATGGAGCGGCTGTAATTCATTCTTGCCGGTCAGCACTTTCCTTTCCGAGACAACCAGGACCGTGGCTGGTGTGGGAGGCTGCAAGCTGCCAGACTATTTTAGCACAGGTTCTCTCTCACACTCTTCCCTTCGTTCCCCCAGCACCTCGGACTCTCCACAGGAGTTTTATAAAAACTGTGAAGCTTCCCCCAACTGCCTCCCCTCAAAAGTGTGATTTATTTTTTAAGAAATATGTAGGAATGTGTCACGACTAAAAGGATTGAAGTCTCTGGGACTGTATTGTCCACTTAGCTCTTAATCCGCACTTGGATATTTTCTCTGAGTCTAATCTTCTAGAAAATTCTTTGGACTTGGCACCCTTTTGTGAAAATATGGTACGGAAGACTATTTCTGTATTTAGATAACATAATATAAGTATTTGTCTATATTTAATCTGAAAATAGTATTAACAAAACAAATCTGTTTGCTAATACTCAGAGTATTAACTCAAAAAGCTATACTTAAAAATAAATATGGGATACTCACAAAAGAACAGACATGACTTGTGGAATTAAAATACATTAAAAAAATACCAGCCAACTGAGCATCCTATGTAATGCAATGCAAATTACTTTTTTTTTTAAATCCTTACCCAAGGACATTTTTTCATTGATTGTTTAGAGAGAGAGGAAGGGAGAGAGAGAGAGACATTGATTGGTTGCCTCCTGTGGGCACCTGGACCAGGGTTCGAACCCACAACCTAGGTATGTGCCCTGACTGGGAATTGAAGTCTTAACCTATCAGTTGTGAGAGGATCCTCCAACCAACTGAGTTGCACCAGCCAAGGAGTACACCACTTTTGAGGCAATTGAGAAGAGCAGAATTTCTTGTTTCTGAGGTAGTTTGTGGTCCCTTTGTTTTCATCAAGTCTTGGAGAACATTCCAGGCTAGAACCATCTTTCAGCTCCTTCTTTCCTGTTCTCTTTGCACTGTCATAGTCCAGATCCTCACCCATGAGAACTACGGCTGAAATTTTAATTGCTCTGAAGTCTTTTAATTGATCTCTTCATCTTTAGGAAGTTATGAATCCTTCCTATATCCCACATCAGATTAAAGTTCTTCAAACTCTTCCCTACATACATCATTCCCCAAACTTCAGATCGGAACTGAGGCAGTTCATGTAACTTGGCCCTGATTTTATTTTCAATCATTTTCCTATACTAATCCTCTGCTTCTATCAAATATTTGCATGGATTTATTGTCCCTGACACAGCCCTCATGCATTACTTGCCTGCTTTCCCCACCTTGTAATTCTCTCTTTACACTCTCCATTAATCCCATCCAAGAGCTACTCCTCTGAACAGCCGTGCAAAATCTCCTTCAACAGACTAAGTTGAACCAAACACACACCCGCCCATCTTCTCCTGTGTGGAAGGCACTGCATTACCTACTCCAGGTGACAGGAAGAAAATGCACAGTAAACTCTGGAACTGGTTGAGAAGTTTGTCTATCTGTATTGTCAATTAGAGATTTTTATCTTTCATAGAAAAGATATAAAACAACTAATAGAGGGAAAACAAGGCATGAAAAAATGCAATACAGGTTTCACAGAAAGATTAGTTGCTTTGGTTCAATGGGCTTCAGAGGGAAACCTTTCCTAATTCCCCGAGGGAGTGTCCTCTCTTGACCTCTAACTTGCAGCTCAGCAAACTGAGAGCCTGCAGGCCCACGGCCTGTTTTTGTATGGCCGACAAGCTAAGAAATGGCTTTTATATTTTTAAATGTTTGAGAAAAACTAGCAAAAATATTTTGTGACATAGACAGTTATTTAAAGTTCAAATGCCATGATCCATACCTTTTTCTGGAACACAACCATGCTCATTCATTTGCATACCAACTACGGCTGTTTTTGTGTTACAATGACAATGTTGAGCAGTTGCAAATGACGGCATGGCCCACAAATCCTAAAACATTTACTGTCTGGACTTGAATAGAAAAAGTTGGCCAACTCCTGCTCTAACTTCTTGCTCCTCCAAGTGTGATCCTTGGACCAGCAGCGTCAGCGTCATTTGGGAGTTGGTTAGAAAGGCAGAATCTTGACCCCCATCCCAAATCTACTGAATGAGGTCGGGTCCCCTCGGTAATTCACGTGCATGTGAAAGTTAAGAAGTTCTGGTCGATTATGTTCGATCACACTAATTTGCTCCACAGAGTCCTGGCTTTTGCTCTAGGTTATTCACTTCTTCAACATAGCAAACATGTTGTATATGTTTTGTATCTCTGCTCCCTTGCTCGTAAGTGAAAGAAAAATTGTGTTCTGTTTGTTTGTTTCTTCCTCCTCTGTACTAAAAAAACACTTTGCGTTATTCATTTGATAATTGATGATCTTAGGATATCTTCTGTGTTGTTCCCTTATTCCACTATTTGCGGTCTATTGCATTTATGCCTTATTTTCCTATCTAAAAAATTGACCCCATTGCAGAAAAATGCATTTTTAAAATTTTTTCGTTGATCCATGGTATACTGCCTATAGCTGAAGCTTTACAAACACTGTCTGCTATTCATTACTTTAGAAGATGCTTTCCATGAATAAACCAATGGTGAAGGGTCTGTGACCTACTAGATTTGGAAGATACTGCATATTATATATTAGTCCTTGACATTTGCAATTCACATTTTCTTATTAAAGGCCCTGAAAAGTCGTGCAGGAAGAAAATTTGTTTAACAGTGTCTAATCTAGTGTTTACTTGACCATGATATTTTTTTTCTTATTTAGCATCTACTAATATTCCACGTGTAGTTGCAGAATGCTTTTCTAGCATATATATCCCACAGAATTTGTAGTTTTTAAAAAATAAAGATCCATTATAATCTGAACAATGATGATCAGTATAAGGCTAGAGAAAACAATCAGTAAGCACAATAAAATAATTGAAATACATTTTAATACTAGCAGAAAGATGAAGGCAACAAGCACATTTTCTGCCACAGTGTAACAAATCTATTTAGTCTCTGAAATGGCTCATTATGTCTTCAGCACTTGGCATATGGTGAAATGGTTGGTGCTGACAGACTTCTAGACTGACCTGTTTTTTGCTTTTTAAACCTCATGCTTTTTGTTCTCCAACTCTGTGAATAAAATTTCAAAAGCATCTCAGATTCTAACACGTGGAAGAAATAGTGCACAGAAAAGACGAAACTTGTCCAAATCAGGTGGTAAGTGCATTAACTAACATGAGTCATTATACTGCAATGACAGTCTCAGGGAAGTCAGATTGTTCCTGATGTAAGTACCTGTCAAGCGATCAGTTCTATGCTGTTAAACTGTGGTAAGACACGGTGGAAATCAAGAGGAGGAGAAAAAAACTACGAATATTTAGATGATAGACTCCCTTTAGTAACAAAAAGGACAGTATAGTTCCTGGACAATATTTAGATAAATGTGTGTTTAATGTGTGATTGGAACCATTTGCACACTGGAGCTCATAACAGCCTAGCAAAGAGGCCCCTCCCAGGAACGGCCAATTCTGAGCTATAGTAAATGCTCTCCTTCAGCACTCCTTCCACTTGAAAAGTAACCGATCCAGAACCACATCACCACCACCTTTACACACAGGGCTATTATTCCCTTCTCTTATCACCCCAGAGCCAGGTAGCCCCCAGAGATAGCTTTTATGCCCCAGAGCCCGCAGAGATTATTCAGACTAGCCAACCCCAAAGCTGTCCGCTGCTTCAGGCATCTCTTGCCCAGGTTTCAGTTTGCTCCCTCTGCCTCCTGGCCACCTCTGAGGCTCCCTATTAGCCCCGACCTGCACCCGGACCCTTACAAAATTTGGGAACAATGGTAGTTCTCAAGGACATATATAAATTCAAATTAAGGGAAAGAGAATTATGGTAATACTTCCTGAATGATTATTATATGCTACGCACTTGGACAATATGGCTTTATTTTATTTCTCATCAACTCTTTAAAGTAGTCTGTTGCATTTTTTGATATAGGCAACTTTCATTTATCTACAGAAATGAAAAAGAAGATGGACAGTTCAATCCAGATAATCTTCAAAACTTCACTTTCCTTCATACATGTTGCTTCACCTGTCATCAAACTTTTTACTGTGAAGATTAACAAGTGTTAACAAAGTTTGCTAATTCTGCCTCTCTAATCTCTGGTAGGGCTACTAGGCAGCTACGTGAGGGCCACAGGATGTGGAGCTGAGAAGGAGACCTTAACAAATTGGCGTGTGGTAAGTCCCCACTCAAAGGTGCTGGAAGTGTTAGACTGGTTGTCAGACTTCAAGGCCCTAAACAGGCTGTGCAAATAATCTTGCATTAATTGGGAAATAAAGTGTAAAAGGGTTAGGAGATGTAGTCATTTTCATTCATTTAATCAAACAAACATTTATGAATTCATCAAGGGGCTGATTGCACTTCAGTTCCCACCCAAGGCACTGCTTGGGGGTACAGATGTCAGCTAGGCTGGGTTTCTTATTTCATGAGACTACTGGTCGGGGTAAACAGAGATGAAACCTCAGTTACGGACACGGGGAAATGCTGAGTTCACTTCACCTGATGAACTGAGGTTCTTCCATTACATGGAAGCATGTACTGCCTAAAAAAATCTTTAAAAGGTGGTCATTGCTTCCTGCTTATAGATTAAGTTTGCTTTGGATAAAATACATGGGTTGAAATCAATTGATTAGAGAGAAAATGATGTAGATGGACTTCATGAGTGTTATATTTTTGCTTTCAATTCAGAGGATTCTAGCACAGAGAAATAAAGGATTGTAGAATTTAAAGCTCAGTAAGGCAGCACATT